>JZKD02S1673643.1:76594-88608 GCA_000966675.3 Picea glauca | reverse complement strand
AGCAGTCATCCGAAATGAAAGGAACCTAATGCATACATAAGAAGGTTATAATGATCAAATATGACACATACCATGATATCTCGAACCAATTACCTCATGGAGCAAGAGTCCTCTCTGATGCAAGTCTAGGCCAGTAGTTATGGAAGATGGTACTGCTGACAGGACAAAGCTGGCTGAGAAGAAGAAATATGGGCCCTCCTAGGCCATGCTCAAATCGCTCCTGCTCTCGGTGCTCCATGTCTAGGACCATGTGGGCCTCGAGACATGATCTCCTAGTTATCCCTAGATATTGGGGATAAAAGGAACTAGGAGGAGATGAGGTTTGAAGCGGAAAGATATGAGCTGAGCCTACAGAGTGGGAGGAGGACTGTAGCAAATCTGGAGAACAGGCTTGTGGTCTCAAAGGCACATAAACCTCCCTTTCCTCAGCAGCAGTAATAACAGGAGGAGGAGGGGTGATAAAACCCGGGGTAGGAGAATATTCAGAGGCGTCGGGTCTGAACCAGGGTACCACCTTGGGAGAGAAAGGGGTGACAAGAGTTTCTCCTACTAATTCGAGACCAGGAGGAGAAAACCCATCAGGAACACTCCCGAAATTTAGACTACAGGAAACTCCGATGGAAGGTAATAAAACAGGACGAAATGAAGGGGTTGGAGTTTCTATAAAATCATGAAAACTATCAAAAACACCTGGTTTAGTAGTAGAAGCATCGTCTCAAGAGTACTTTCCCTTTCTGATAATCTTCTCTGGGTCAGCTTCAGGTGGTGCTAACGAAAGTTACAGATTAGACCTTGTGTGTCTGCCTCTAGAAGCCATGGCTGAAACAATGGAGTTGTTTATGGGTTCGAATCAATGGAATTCCCCAATGGAGTCGCATCAGTGGAGTCTCCAGGTGAACAGTATCAATCTCAATAGTTCTAATATCTGATGCACCTTCAGAATCAGTTGATCGTTGTCATTCAATCCTGGGGAAAATATTCAACTTCGTCCCCGGCAATGGCGCCAGAAATGTTAGCATTAGAAGTCACTCCTAGATTACGACAGGAGCAGAGCCCAACACCCATCAGTTTATGTCATAAATAAATTTAATGGGTGATCAAATGGGTAGAGACCCAGGAAGGTATCACTCTAACTCAAGGACCAGGACTGGTATGTAAAGAACAAAGGAGGTCTTGATCTAACTTTCGTCAGTGAGTTGATTGTAAAATGAGCAGGTGGAAGACTTGGTGAGAGGTGTGAGCAAAACTGCCTTGGGCATCAATCCTTTCAATAGCTTGGGGAAGAAAAACTCAGAATACAAGATCCTCTTGGTTCTGAGTTTCGGGGAACTGAAGGGTGATTTGACTGGATCCTCCAATTCCAAATCATTCAGTGTTGAGAAAATACAAGAACTGATTAGAAACAATGCAACTATTATAGTCATCCAACCTACATCATCCTATAACAATGCAACTCGACTGGATCCTCCAATTCCGAGTTGTTCTAACATAGTGTAAACAAAGAGATGGAAAGAAGCTAACATTAATAAGGCAAGAAGTCTCAAGTGCCAATACATAACCAGTGCAACCAATGCTTCGTTAAAACTTTACAATCGGGAGCCTAGCTCAACCATTGATGCTTTGAAAAATATCAAAACTAAGTACATATACTCCTAAACATTTTCCCAACAGAGGCATATTAGAATTTTAGGATGGGGCATCTCTTCAATCAAATCTGGCATGCACTCCTCTGTCATACGCCGTCTTAACTCTGCATGGCTGATGCCAGGCGGTAGTTGATCCCTTAAATGTTGAGTTAGCATGCGCATACTTCCCTAGTGAGTCGAGGACTCGGCATGGCTTCTGTGGAAAAACCAGTACAGAGGACCACCTCGGGCAGACTTCCTGTCGGGACCTCCATACCTTGCAATTAATGAGTGAGGCGAGGTTTCAACCGCCCCCTCTCTTCTTCATTCATTCCAAGAAGGTATCAGGATTGAGATCAAGTCGAACCGACACCTGGAGAACACGTTGCCCCCCTTCTGAAGCTCAACTCAGCACCGTTGGCCTCCTTTCTACAACCTTTTCTATTTCCCCAAGTGACCACGGGCTGTGACCCTGTGCCTATCTTCAAAGGCGCTTTCAGCATTTCGCGTTTCATGGATGGGAGGAGGTTGCTCCTTGTTCTTCGAAGCTACGAAAGGCGAGGTGGCGACATAGCCTAACCACACGCCATGTGTCCCTCTAGATGGACGGTCCTAATCATCTTGGAAATAATGTGGTCCTGGGTCCTGGACACCTTCGGCACTTCGCGTCTCACGGCTGGGAGGAGGCTTCTCCTTGTGCTTCAAAGTCACGATGCGCGGAGAGGTGATAAAGCCTAATCGCGCACCACGTGTCTCTGGATCGGATGGCTGAAATGACGTCAGCATTTTGGGACCCGTCTCATCACATGGCGTGCGCTAGCGCCCCTTTCCCAGGCTCGCTTGACGTGACTTGGCGCTAGGACCGTGGGATCGGTTTCAAAGGTGCCTTCGGCATTTCGCATTTCAGTAATTTCAGCTGCAGTGGATGGGATATCCCTTGTCTCTCGGAATGTCGATCCCCGAAATGATGATTGGCTGCCACCTGCCCCAACTGGATCGGATGGCCCAAACTTTGTCTTGAAATATAGGTGATATCTCTTGTGCTATATCTCAGGCAACTTGGTAGCCCTGAAATCCCGGTGACCGTCGATCTGCTCTATAGATGGATCTCAACCGCCAACAACAAAACTTAGCCTGCTCGCTTGACTTGTAGCCTGAAATGAGATTTTTCCGTGCTACGCTTGGGCACTTCTCGTGCAACCTGCAGACCTAGGTACTCTTGTGCCCAAGACAAAATTGTTGTTAACACCATGGATAAACATAGTTACGAAATTAACGAGAACTCTACAGAGTTCTCGTTTTTTGGGGGGTCACATTGTTTACCTCGTTTTGAAAATTTGTGCTACCAGTAGCACCCTTTTTTTGTAGTGGTTAAAATTGAGACCCATTCAGACCTGTTGCATTGACAACTGTTGTTATTGTGGACAAAGACTTTAAAATTGGCCCTTGAATCAAAAAGTGATGCTACCAGTAGCACCAAGTTTTTTTTTGGAGTTAAAATTATAACTTAATTGAAATTGTGGCCTTGACAACAACTAGCATCGTCGATAAAAAAACTTAAAATCAACTCTTAAATCATTGATTTATTTTTTATTTTATTTTTTAAATTTACATTAAAAAAATAAAGAAATTAAAAAAAAAAAAAAAATCTGACAGTTATTTTTTAAAAAGTTAAACAAAAAATGACCATTTTTTTAAGAAAATTTGTAACTGGAATTTTTTTTTTAAAAGAAAAATAAAGAACTAAAAAAACCATGAAAAAGCAAAACAATTATAAATTTTTATTTTTTAAGTTTAATATATATATATATATAACTAAGGAAGACAACCAATTCTTTTGCATATAACATGGTTACCAAATTAACAAAAACTCATAGGGTTTAAGTTTTGTTGCAGGTTTTAGGGATTAACGACAAGCAGAATGGTAGTCAAAGGAGGAGGGAGAGGGACTCCCTCCTAAAAACAAGTCATGGTAGAAAGAGGGAAAGGCCCATGCGGAGTAGGCTTTAAGACCCCACTGTCAGGTACCTCATGATCGGTGTCAAAACAACAAAGTGATGATAAACACGAAAAATGAGACAAAACAGGAGAGAAGAACAAAGAATCTCGAGGCAAGACGTCCGAGCCCTTAAACCCAACTGGGGGGGGAGGGATCAATCCATGCAAACCAAACATGACATTGATCCCAAAAGTGATTCTATAAGACTCACATACACAACAATATAGAGACCAGATGAAGACGCATGCCCCGATCTTCAAATTTATGGCCCACCGAAAAAATCATGCGCAGCTAGATCAAACAACAATGAAAACAAAACAGAGAGGTGGATCTACACCTAGGATCAAAAGGATTTTTTATAGCGGTATTCATGAATCTAGAAGACAGAGACAAGGTGTTCAAAGGATGACCTTATTTCCATGCCTCAGCTGGACTATATATGAGACCCTGGAAGGAGAATTTCTCCTCGAAGAAGCAGACCTTTAAATGTGTTCCAGTTTGGCTCAAGATTTACTCCCTACCATTGGACTACTGGCTCCTATTCACTCTTGAAGCAATAGGAAATAAAATAGGAAAATTTGTGAAGGCATCGAATGTGACTTTAAAAGGGAAGTACACCTCTTTCACAAGAATTTGTATAGAGATGGATGTTTCAGGGGCACTACCAGAAGCAATATGACTGGAATTCAGGGATGAGGAATGGATCCAAAGCATAGATTATAAACAGATTCCTTTTAGATGCAGAATATGTTATGAACATGGTCACCTACTTAGGGAATGCCTGTTAATTAAAAATACGGAACAAGAAAAAACAAAACAAAACCAGGATGAGGAAGGTTTTGTTCGGCCAAATTATAAAGGAAAAGGAAACTTAAGATAAATAAAACCCCCCACAAATAGTAACCCAAAAACAAAAAATAGCTTTGAAGGTCTGGGGAGCCAAACCAAGGTCGGAGATACAGGGAAAGACATGCAAGGGGAAAGAGAGCCCGAAGAGAAGGAAACCAATAAAACAATGGAGCAACAAAACCTTCAGGAAACCTTCGGCAATGACAAAGTTTCAACTGGCGAAGGAAATTGAGACCCAAATACCCCAATGCATGGGGAGATGGAGACTCTAAAATGACATTGAGTGAGGTTGGAACCGAGGATCCTGATCTCAGAGACATCATCCAAAGGGAAGGGATAGACCTCCAGAATATATTAGAGCAGTGGAAAATACAAGGGATGGATAACATACTGTCAAAACAACTAGATCACATTCAATACCTCTTCCTAATGAGGGAGGAAGAAAAAGTAAGAGGAATCAAACGAATGCATCGAGAAATAGGGACCCTTGGTATCAAGGTGGGAGAGAGTCAACAACAACACTCTCCAAAGAAAGCAAAGAGGAAGAAGGGGGGGAAATCCAAAAGCCTGGCCTTGCAGGAACTAAGAGCACTTCTAATTAACTCAGGTAAGATCAAAAATTTGTTCCCTACCCCCCAAAAAATGTTTAAAATGAAGGTTATCACTTGGAATATAAGAGGCCTAAACAACCCCAGGAAACAGAGAATTCTAAAATATAAACTTAAAGTGGAAAAACCAAATATATGTTTTATTCAAGAAACCAAATGTACATCAGAAAAGATGGCACAAATAAGTAATAAAAAATGGAATATCTATAATGTTTTGGATATTGATAGTCAAAATGTTGTTGGAGGCATCCTCACCCTTTGGAACCCACAAAAGGTGGCACTGCTCTAGGTAGAAGCTACCAAGCATTATCTGTCAATAATCATGCAAGTTGTAGGGAATCCAGAGAAGTTTATGTGCAGTAATGTTTATGGCCCTCAACTACTGGAAGATAAAAAAAATGATTTTAGACCTAGAAAACCTAAGGGATCGAAATAGGAACCCTCACTGGATTTTAGCAGGTGATTTCAATATAATAGCCACTTTGGCTAAGAAGAAAGGAGGTATTAGAAGACTGGACAGAGATGCAGAGGTTTTCTTAGCCTTCATAGAAAAAACCAAGCTAGTTGATATCAAAACTAGTAATGGTCAGTTCACCTGGAACAACAAAAGAACCCTACACCAACAAATAGCTTTGAGATTAGACGGGGTTTTAATCTTGGAATCAATAGTCATGCAAGGTATAATAATGGAAGGTAGAATTATTCCTTGTGGGGGCATGGACCACTGGCCAATTATATTGGAGGAAAACTTTCAGGTAACCCCAAAAAAAGATCGTTCTGGTTCAAGAGTTTCTGGATCAAGCTCCCAACCTTCAAGGAGAACATCAAGATTTGGTGGAAAGTGAGCATCCAAGAACAGGGAAAGAAATGTTTAAACTTCAAAGAAGGATAAAACACATAAAGGAAAAACTCAAGCAGTGTAATAAAGAAGTCTTCGGGGATATTGACCAGGCTAAAAAATATCTAGAAGATAAAATTGGCCAGCTCCAAGAATAGTGTATCCAAGAAGGCTATAATGAGGAGAGGAAAAAAGAGGAGAACCAATTGAGTCATGAGTGGGAGACTAGATGTAAACAAGAGGATATCTTGTGGAGACAGAAGTCCATATTGCGGTGGTTAAAGGAAGGAGAGAAAAATACAAAGTTCTTCCACAGGTCGACTATAGCGAGAAGAACTCATAATAAAATCATGAAGATCCGTGACCAGGAAGGGATAGAGAGAGAATCCCACCAGGACATTGAAAATACTTTAGTTAATAATTTTTCAGAATATAGCTAGAGAACCCAACCTAGGCAGAACTAAACCAATCCATAGAATCTTAAGGCATATCCCCAAATTGGTTATAGTGGATCATAAATTGAATATAAATAAACCTATTTCTCTTGAAGAAGTCGACCAAGTGATCTAGGAGATGCCAAATGGAAAGGCTCCAAGCCCAGATGGTTTTACTGCGGACTTCTTCAAAGCTTGTTTGGATGTGGTTAAATATAATATTTATGGCATAGTGGAAGACTCAAGATGCTCGGCCTCAATCCCGAAAGCCCTAAACTTCATTATGATCACCTTGATACCCAAAGAAAATGAGGCGAGGACTCCGGATAGGTTCTGACCAATCACCTTTTGCAATGTGGTGTACGAGATTATATCGAAGGTTATCACTAATAGACTGAATCCCCTACTCCCCATTTTGATCTCAAAGGAACAATTAGGCTTTGTGGAGGGAAGGCAAATAATGGATAACATCATTCTAGCCCACGAAATAATTCATACTCTGAAAAGTAGGAAAAAAGATGGAATGATAATTCAACTCGATTTTTCCAAAGTATATGACAAACTAAGATGGAACTATATGGAAAAAGCAATGGAATCCTTTGGCTTTGACAAGCACTGGATCAAGTGGGTAATGACCCTAGTGTCCACGACTAGTTTCTCATTATTGGTTAATGGAGCCCTAAAAAAACCTTTTTACCCTTCCAGGGGCCTCAAACAAGGAGATCTGTTGTCACCCTTCATGTTTATCATTATGATGGAAGGGTTAAGCAGAACCATAAAAGCTACAACAGAAGAAGGAACTATAAAAGGTCTCAGGCTATATGAAGAGTGCCCTACAACAACACATCAACAATTTTTGGATGAAACAATGTTGCACGGAATTCCCACTGTCAAGGAAGCTAGAGCCTACAAGAAGATCATAGATGATTTCAAATAAGCCTCAGGGACATAAATAAACCACTCAAAATATATGATTTACTTCTTCAAAACCAATATTGTTGTTCAAAGGAATCTCTCCAACATCATGGGGTTTGAGAGGAAGACCCTGCCCACTAAATATTTGGGTGTTACCCTAGTGAACAAGGAAAGTAAATACACTGCTTGGGAAGGGATCCTCACCAAGCTTCAAGAGAGAGTAAAAATATGGAACTACAGAACCCTTAATTTAGCTGGTCATTTAATTCTAACAAAGGAAATCTTACAAGCGATCCCAGCATACTTAATGTCTGTCTTACCCGCCCAAAAAGGTATTTTACAAAAAATCTGAACCATCCAAAGAAACTTCTTATGGAGAGGCATAGAGGATAAAAATAAATGGGCTCTAGTGGCCTGGGAAAAACTGTGTTGACCAAAGAGAAAAGGGGGTCTTGGTCTAAAAGACCCAGAAGTAATAAATGAATCTTACGGAGAAAAATTGTGGTGGAGATGGGTTAAAGACAACTCGATGTCATGGGCTAGCCTATGGAAAGGAAAATATGCTCCGGGTATCAACCCTCAGGAGCTAATCAGGTTCACATGCATAAGAGAAGGATCAACCATATGGACCTTAGCTTGGAGGAATAAAAAGTGGATCCAGGATCACAGTTTCTGGGAAAGTAGGAATGGACAAACAATGAAATTTTGGGAAGATCCATGGAAGCAAGAACCTAGGATGGAAAACCGAGACAAAGAAAGGATAAAACAAGAGATGCTTGGTCAAGGTAAAATAAGATTTTTTCAGTACTGAAAACAAAGGGAGGAGATATCAAAATGGTGAATATGGGACAATTTCCAAACTAAAGACAACACTTGGGACATGCAATTGGTCAAAGAGATAGAGGAGGGGGTGGGAAAAAGGAAGATTTGGTTCTCGGAGGAGGAAGACCAATTGAGATGGGGCAGGACAGGTGGAGGAAAATTCTTTTTGAATGAAGCTAGATACTATATAGCGGGCCAAGCCCAAAGAGACATGGAGCCTCATTGGGAACAACTTTGGAGTTACCCTCAATGGACAAAGATTAAAATTTTTAAATGGTTGGTTCTACACAAGAAAAAACTTGACCTAGGAAAACCTTGTAAAAAGAGCATTCCACGGACCCTCAAGATGTCACCTCTGTGAAGGCTAGGAGTGAACAACAGACCACCTTCTGGATGAGTGCACCTATGCAACCGAGATCTAGGACTGGGTAGCAATGGGATTTTTCCAAACATATAGGGTAAAGGGAGATATTAGAGCTACTCTAAAGAACTGGAAGACACTCTACAGTGAAAATTAAGTGGTTAACCTATGTTTGGGGTTAACACCCAGAATGGTCATCTGGGAAATCTGGAAAGAAAGAAACATGAGACTCTTTAGGAATGAAAGTTACATGATCTCTAAGATCGTGGACACTATCAAAACACAAATAAGGGAGACAGTGCAGAGCAGGAACTTTATGTGTCAAAAAAACCTGACGTCTTCCCAAGACCTTCGAATCCTTCTCTGGTTACAATTGAAAGAATGGAGCCTTAACTTACCTGCTCCTCATGCCCCATGTATTATCAGTGATGTCAAGACCTGAAACCCTCCTCAGATAAGCATCTTGAAATTGAATTTATATGGCGCATCCGAAGGCAACCCCAGAAAGGCTAGAGCGGGGGGAGTGTTCAGAGATAGTGGGGGGAATATCATCCACATGTATGCAACTAGCATTGGAAGCACCACAAACAATGCAGCTGAGTTCGGAGCTTTGGATCAAAGTTTGTGTTACACATTATTTTCGTCATCCCTATGATCATTAATGATGTAAACCTATATGTTTCCTTCAGAGGGGTCAGTGGCCTGGATTCCTAAAGAAATAAGGGAGAAGAACTTTCCCTGAGAGAAGAAGTTGTATTTTCCTTTATAAAAACCCTATTAAGGAGGATTTCCGTAGGCTGCTATATAGCTAGGGTGTGAAATGCCTGTTTTCCGTAGGCTGCACTATAGCTAGGGTGAGGAAATGTCTGATTTCCGCACCTTTCTCTATGTCTGGGTTGCGGAGTTTCTGCAGGTTTCTCTATAGCTAGGGTGCAACGGCCTTCGTACGTGGGAAAAAATGAGCATCTTATCGATGCTTCTAGATGGAGAAGCTTCTATGGTGAGGTGGCCTCTGAATGGTTTGGATCTTACTCGCTTTCATGATTTGGTGGGATCATCCTAACCTCCTCACCTTATCCTCTTCAGCTTATAAAAGGAGAGGAGCTCTCATGGAGAGAGTTAGTTGAATTGAGGTTGGATTGAACTTGGGAAATTTATGTTGGCTTTGAGCTTTGCTTTGTCAAGATAAATTGTGAGTAGTTATCAGATACACAGTCTCAGAATCCATTGGAGAAAGAAGTGTGTGGGAAGCAAGGAACTTTTGGAAGGAACCTAAAAACATCAAGGTATCTGGTTGTATCTTTCTTCCACATTCTTTAATATAATACAACGACATGTTTCTTTCCCATAAAATTATTCTCATTTTATTGCATGATTCCTTGATCACATGCATAGGTTGTCATTGAACATATTATTGTTTCTTTCACTTTGGTTGGTTTGTGTCATTGCAGATTTGATCTCACAAGAGCACCGGGGTGAAGCAAGGACAACAAAGATATAAGGAAGCCATATCTAAAGGTATGTCATTCATTCCTTCTTTGGTAGTAAATTCAATGATTGTAACTTAGGGAAAGCATCATGTCCTGTCTTGTTTTGTTCTGGATCCAGGTGGATCTAGGGAGATTATTTTATGTCCACATTCACCAATTTATCCAATAACAGTCTGGATATTATGATTAGAGAAGGCCTAACAAGTGTCATAGTCGAGGGAGACTTGGCTCTGGTGATCAACACAACAAAAATACTTCAATGTGGAACCAACATTGGCAAGGTGATAAGACACTAGTGTCTGGCACAAACTCTACAAAGAATTCTAAAGCACTTACAAACCATTGTCACAATAGAATTCAGATGGATAAGAAGATCGGAAAAAACATTGGCGGACATATTAGCAAATGAGGGAGAGATTTGGGGGGACAATATGTTGGATGGGGCATGGATCAGAATGCCTAGGGGCTCACTCAGATCAGACTATGAACACCTAGCAAATCTAGATCATAGTGGCAGCTTCAGGAACGAAAATCACTTCGGGGCTTACACGGGGCAGTTGGACCCGGTGTGGGACCCAGGCAAAGCATGAGTATCCTAACACTTGGCCCTCAAATCTTATGATGGGATTAAATGGGATCAAGAAGGGAAGGCAGGTGGATGTACAAACCAATAGCAAGGATACAAAGGACAGATCGGGAGATATCCTGGGCAGTATTAATGGAAATCATGAGAAGAGAAGGACAATATCGATGGAGGATAACACTGCGTGGATCTCGGCCCCTAGGACAAGGTACGAATCCAAAAAGACAGAATGTGCATATGGCAGGAAAGGTTACAATGAATTGAGAGCTAAAGGGAGCATAATGGAAAGAAATGCCTCGCCGGAGCATCATTGCGATCATATTCTCCACCTCATGGAATGATTATTAGGAGGTACGGGTACCCAAGGGAGAAATCGTTATAACCAGATTAACTACAGGCAAGTCCACAACTTGCTGCGATTAGCCTCACACAACAGTAACAGTTCCAAGATCAGCTTGGCTCAAGGGAAGGGTAGAGAGTGGACCAAGAAGAGAGTTAGTAGTAAAGTAACAGGCAAGAACAAGGCCATGGTGCACTTGAAACACACCATGAGGAAAGGTAAACCCCTTAGGGAGGGAAAGCTAGAAATCTCGAGGAAACTTACGAGGATTGAGAATGTTGCAAGGGAAGCAGCGAGAATGTACCAAACCTCAGTCCCTGAGAAAGGGAAAGAAGCGGTGGAAAGCTGGGAGGATGAGATAATAGTGGAGCGAGGCAACAAGGAGATGGATATAATAGCCCAGGAAGTAGATTGGATTAGAGACACAGGGGCCACCCGCACTAGGGAGACACTCTACCACAAAACTTTGGAGATGATGTGGGTCACTAAGATGCTAATAGGCAAGGTGAAGGCTAATAGAGATGAGACCCACAGGGAGGAACATATGGAGATGAAGTCCTTGCTGGAAGACATCCAGCGCCTAGTGAGCGGGTTGGAGACCATGTTCAAACAACTGGTGGACATAGAGAAAAACCAACATAGTAAACAGGAGAGGCTAGCCACCTAGTTCCACTTGTTCCTGAGGTTTGTCCATCGTCTGGACATAACACCAGCAGACGGTTGTGGCATGTAGACTGGATTTGCAGGACCAAGACTACCTCCCCCAAAGAGGACAACAAACATCAAGCAGGCAGAGTGATGGAACATCCCCAAGTTCTCTAGCTATGCAGTCTTACCAGTTTATTTTTTATATTTCCCAAGTACAGACAACTAAGGCAAGAGTTAGTAGGAAGGATGTCAGTCTGCAGTTGGTTTTGTTAGTCTTGTTTTGTATTAAGTGTTAGTCCTTTTTGAAACAACAGTAAAACTTTGATTGGATAGGGTTGCTCTGGTTTCCTTTTTGGTAGACCAGTACCCCAACCTTATAGGTTTTAGTCCAAGAAAAGATAGTATGATATTTAGTTGTTCTGGTTTCCTCTTGGCAGAACAACAACACCCCTTTTTTGTACATTATTTACAGAAGTGATATAGTTTCTTTTACTGATTTACC
>JZKD02S1673643.1:55300-76296 GCA_000966675.3 Picea glauca | reverse complement strand
TTGAATTTGGAATATATTTTTTAAAATGTTTTTTTTTTTAGAAAAAATATTTGGGAAGATTTTCTCATTTCTATTTAGTTGTTTTTTTAGTGTAAATTGAAAAAAAAAATGTAAATAAATTTTCAAGTGACCATTTGGGTACAATTTTGGGTCGTTTATTTGAGTAGGGATTGGTTGTCAAGACCACGATTTCAATTCATTTCTATTTAGTTGTTTTTTAGTGTAAATTAAAAAAAAATTGTAAATAAATGTTCAAGTGACCATTTGGGTCCAATTTTGGGTTGTTTATTTGGTTAGGGATTGGTTGTCAAGACCACAATTTCAATTAGGTATGTTTAAAAAAAAAACATTTTGCTTTAGGTAGCACCACTTTTTTATTTGGGTGTTGATTTTAAGGTTTTTCTAAGCTATTGTATGAGTTATGAAGACCATGCTTGAAAAATGTTCTAATTTTGACCCCGTTAGAAAAAAAAATGGTGCTATCGATAGCACCACCTTTTGATTTGGGGGTTGAATCTCATCCATATGCTTCAAATGTTCCTCCAACGTCTAGGTATAGATCAGAAGATCGTCAAAGAACACTAATAAGAATTTCCTCAACTGTTTGTTGAAGATATGGTTCATGCATGATTGAAAGGTAATTGATGCATTAGTCAACCCGAAGGCATGACTAGAAACTCATAGTGCCCATAGTGACACATGAATGTTGTTTTATGGATATCCTCCTCTTTGCCCAAATCTGGTGGTACCCTGATCCCAGATCAGCCTTTGATATATATACTGCCCCATGCAACTCGTCTATTAGCTCATCAATCATGGGTATTGGGTATCGGTTTTTATGGTCTTCTTGTTCAATGCCCTGTAGTCTATGCACATCCTAATAGTGTCATCTTTATTCTTTACCAGTAGAACTGACGAAGCGAAAGGAATAGAACTAGGCCTGATATGTCCCATATCCAACAATTCCTATATGGATTTCTCTATTTCGTCCTTGAACATATTCGGATGTTTGTGGGGTGTGGTGATCATGGGCTTCGACCCCTCTTCTAGCTCAATGACATGCTCAAATCCTATGTGAGGTGGTCTCTTGGATGGCAATGGTTCAAACACTCTTTCATGCTTTCCAACCAATGTCTGGATATCGGTAATGTTGGTGATCCTATGATGTTCTTCTGTATTTATTTGTAATTGTGGGTTCTACACTTCCAGGGTTGTCTGAATCCCTACACATCTTCCAGGGGGATATTGGTGGCCTCCCACCTAATCCAGCTGACTTATTTTGTATGTTTTCATGTCAACACATCTTGTTGTACTTCCAGGGTCGTTTTGGGCCCCTAAACAGTGATTTTTTGGCTCATCACAATCAAACTGTAGATAGAATTAGAGTTTCATGGTGTAATGCATAGTTCTCAAAAAGACCTTTCCAACGGGCTATCACACGCCTAAAACAGAGATCATATGCAAAAGTTACGACCCCGAGAAGTTAATGTACTAACTTACCCAAACGAGGCCCACATTACATTTGGCGTTTCATCTCCTAGGGTTAGGTTTTTGGATGTCTAGGGTTTTGGCATTCTTGTTTATCATAAAAAGGCCTTGAGAGCCTCATTGTAATCATCTTCCGGAAAATGAGCGTAGTCATCACATCTCTTCTTAGAAATAAAGCTGCCACCATTCTAGCAAGTCTTGCACTTTGTATTTTTACAGTCTCTTTACAATTCTTTCATTAATAGAAATAAAGTATTGTTGTATTTCTATGTTTCTGGAAATTTTCATGAGTATTTCATTGTAATTTCTTTGCTTTCATTTCGTTCCAAAAATAAATCTGGATCAGTGGTATGAGAGCAGGTTGCTCTTGATCGTTTTTCAGTGCATGTCCCCGATGAGGTCCGAGTATAGCCAGTTGGGTCTCGAGTTTGTCTCTCTTAAGGACAATCACTCTCGCACGCCCAGGAAACCCTCGATAGCGGCATAAAAGAAAGATGGTGGCACAAAAGATTCTATTAACCTGTTACTTGAGCAAGCTCTCGCGCGACAAGGGATGAAATGATGGAGAATTTTGCACACAATTCTTCAACGCCTATTGATAGCAACATGCACATCTTCATCAAGCGACCATTTTGGAGGAACCTCTCCCTTCAAGGTACAAGTTAATTTTGATATTCCCATATTTGAAGGTCAAATAGATGCGGATTCCATAGAAAAATGGTTAAATCTATTAGAAGGTTATTTCTCTGTTCAAAATTTTCCAACAGGGAAAATATCACCTTCGCACTCCTCAAATCTCTCCCTTGTGTCAAACATTGGTGGGAATCTTACTAAGAGAAAAGTTCCACAGAGGAATCTGGAATATATGGGGTTGAGCCCACTTGGGATTTTTTTGTGGATGCGGTCAAAGAATAGTACTATCATGTTAATAACTATGAAGACCAGTACATGAGATGGACCACACTACAGCAAGAGAAGAGCCAAACAGTGTCAGAGTTCACAAATACTTTCCATACCCTGTGTACCAAGCTAGGTATCAAAGACTCTAAGCGACATCTGGTTCTGAAATACTGTGGGGCTCTGCATAGGTACATCCAAACTGAAATGGATTTCCTAAACATCTCATCATTGGGAGTTGCCTATTGATATGTTGTCAAAATAAAGCATAAATTAACACACCAGAACAAATGGGAATCCGGGTCTACAAATATGCAACAACCAAATCACGGTGAAGACGACCCTAACCAACAACCTCTAGACAACCAGTCCAAGACACACGACAAAAAGGTTAAAGTAAAGATGAATAATGACACTGGGAAGTGGTGTGACTTCCACAAAAGCCCCTGGCACAACACCGATGAATGTCGCTCGAAACAGTCATTGGTGGCCGATATCAAAGACATGGAAATGAACCCTGATTCAGAATCTGAGCCAGAAAATATTGAAAACAGACAGATCATTGACGCAGACCCCACTGCTATTGTCACGACCACAAGAATTCAGCTAGAAGAACCAATAGATCCTGAAGAGGGGGAGCGTCTCTTCCATTCACATATGTGGGTGAACGGGACCCCATTGCATTTCATTGTTGATAACGACAACCAGAAGAACCTCATCTCATCTAAGGTTGTCAAACAGTTGGGGTTGTCGACAACATTACACCTGCAACCATACAACATCGGATGGCTTCACTAGGGACGAAATCTGCGTGTTAGCCAACAGTGTCGCATGTCCTATGGCATCCATCCCTTCAAGGATGAGGTAGTGTGTGATATTTCCCCTCTTGATGTATGTGATGTTGTTTTGGGCCAACCATATATGTGGAAACGTCATGTTGTCTATGAGTCTAGACCCCGTAGTGTCATTATTACCCTGGGAGGTCAGCTCTATAGGATACCAGAGGTAGTTTTGACTACTTCTCCACCGAAACAACACCGCAAGGTAATCTCTCATACTGCAAAATTCATCCTCTTCACACTCTTTTCAAAGGATGTACAAAAGACCATTGCAGCCTCAACACCTTCTATCCAGCAAAAATAGATTGTCGAAGAGACAAAATATATTTTTTCTTCACCTACAATGGTGCCTACACAATGCCCCATCCAACCCATTGAAAACAGGTTGGTGGAACAAATTCAACCCCTCCAGCAACAATTTTGTGATAGTCTTCCACAAGCCAAGAAGCACAACTTATCCAACAAGGCACACAGCTCACCAAGCTTCATATTCAAAAAATGCTTCCCCCTCTTCCCCGGGCACTCAACGCAATGGAGACCATTGCTTCTTAAGGGGGGAGGATTGATCCAGGTGGATATTGGTGGCCACCCACCTGTTCCAACTAGCTCCTCTTGTCATTTTTTAGTGCAACGGGTTATCCAACTGGCTTATTTTTTATGTTTTCATGTCATCACATCTTGTTTTACTTCCAGGGCCATTTTGGGCCCCTAAACAGTGTTTTTTTGGCTCGCCACAGTCAAACTGTAGACAAGGTCAGAGTTTGACGGCATAATGTGTAGTTCTCGAAAAGAACTTTTGAATGGGCTATCACGCACCTAAAACGGGGCCCACATGACTTATGGTGTTTCATCTCCTAGGGTTAGGTTTTTGGATGTCTATGGTTTTGGAATTCTTGTTTATCACAAAAAAGGCCTTTAGAGCCTCATTGTAATCATCTTCTGTCGAATGAGCGTAGCTATCACATCTCTTCTCAAAGATAAAGCTGCCACCATTCTAGCAAGTCTTGCACTATGTATTTTTAAAGTCTCTTTACAATTATTTCATTAATAGAAATCAAGTATTGTTGTATTTCTCTATTTATGGCAATTTTCATGAGTATTTCATTGTAATTTCTCTGCTTTCATTCCGTTCCGAAAATCTAGATCAATCATTGTCATCCTCCTCATAAAAAACTACCTCAATATAATGGACTTTACCTTTTCCCGTACATCGATAACCCGGTTCCCACGACTCCTTGCAACTGTAGCAAAGCTTCTTCCTCCTTAGTTCTCTCCAAGGCTCCTCATCCAACCTTCATTCCCTGTCCATGTCTTTTGGGGAGGTTTTGACACCTAACCCTTCTATGGGATAAACATTTTTTCCGGTGTCTTCTTGGGGACTGTGTCTTCCATATCCTGGGTCTTCATGATAGCTTCATGTAATTTGTTTGGCCTAAAATCCTTCACCCAAACTCTTAAGGGGTCAGTCAAGCCCTCCATGAATAACATCACAAATCTCTGCTTAGAAACATTAGTCATCATGACTGCCATTCATTGTAACTCTGTAACATAGGCCTATGGTGTACATGTTTGCCTCAGTTGTACCAATTCTCAGAAGTGGATCTAAAGGTCCTTCCTATCGAACATGTCCATCATCCTCTGAGTGAAATCCTTATATGATGTGATGTTAGAATGACCCAATGTTAATAGTCCATGGTACCACCACTCATGAGCCTCTCCATCCAAATGTAGAGAGACAAAATTGATCGCCTCTGTCTATTTTGTCGGGTTAAGATAGAAATAAGTGTCCAACTTATGTACCAATGCTCGGGTTGTGCACCTGTCAGACCCATTAAAAGATGGGATAGTCATCTTCCCCAATTTGAGCAGAAGATCAAAAATTTGTTGATTCTGGCCCACCCTAGGTTTGTTCATCATCCTAAGGTTGTGTTGATGGGTCCTAGATCTTTGGTTCAACAGTAGGAACCAAACCTGCCACCGAGGCCCAATTAGACTCTGCAGCGTTTAATGGTGGAATGGTTCTCTAGATCTTGCGATCCGACCAATTTATCAATGGGCTTTATGCTTTCTCGTGAAGGCTCTTCCTTTAGTTTGGACTATCTCTTTTTGTATTTTCTCTTAGGTGGGACCAATATGAGATGTAAGCCGGTATAAACCAACTTGGTGAAAAACAGAATTAAGTTCTAACTACCGGGGAAGAGTCTAAACTTGGGATAACCCGCTGCTCAAGCATGCAGACAATGATTCTACACCACAGGCCTAGTACTAATACATTAACCATGTGAGCATCCAATTACTGTCTGAGAAAATAATTATCAGAAAGAAAACACATATGCAATAAGATAATGGCAAGAAAAATAATTCATCTACCATAATCATTCATCACATGATAACACAACGATTCATCTTCATCATTAAAGAAAATAACGACAAAATATTTCACTAGATAACTTGACAATGGATTAAATAGATCTTACTCATTACAGCATCATTCATGAAACGAGAGCCCACTGGGGTGCGGTCTAGTGGCCAGTGGACGTACTGTTAAGGTGTTCGTGCTGCTAAGTAGGTCATGAGTTCAAACCTCGTCTTATCTGGAGGCCAGGCTTGCGGATGGTGTGGTTCTCCCTAGGGGTTATAAGGCAGCCGGCAGGGATTCGACCCCGTGTCACAGGGTATCCAGATACCGCCATCGTTACCGATTCCCCTAGATACAAAAAAAAATAAAAAATCATTCATGAAATGAGATACGAAATAGTTCTTCACATCCAATCACATGCATTTGATGAAAACAACTTGTCTCTGGTCTGGAAGGACTTCTCAATTTATAGCACCTTCAAAATAATTCTTAAGAACCAAAAATAAAGAGTTTTTGCAACAACCTTTGACGCCTAACTAATTGGTCGATGTCTTTATTTATAATGTAAAATTCAACTAAAAATAACGGCTAAGTGCAGTTTAAACAAAACAAAATTCACCACGTGGCATCATCTTCTAACAGTTTCTTTAACAATCAACTCAATATATCACTTGAAAAGGGTGACTTCTCTCATATTCAGACCAACTGATAAACAACTCTTCACAAATTTGGGCCCATGGAAATCTATGTTGTTCCATCGGAGCCACGCGAATTCCTCTAATGTCCATCACATGCATCTGGTACTTTACCAAAATGGTGTTCAACTGGTGTAGCACAGTTCAATGTCTAATCAGGTGCTCCATAAATCATTTCACTTGCCCTAGCACTATGTCGGTCATCTTTGTGAGCCCTTCGGCCCACAGTGAATCTTGCTTGGTATGCGACTCGACTATGTCGCACAAGTCGACGAAGTTGTCGGGGGTGCCGAACTCGGGGAGTACGATATCCTTCATTGCTTTGTTGATTTTTCCCTAATGTTTCTCTCATCTGACCCACTGATCTTGAATTTCTCGGTGTGATCCCTAAGACATCTTAGCCCAATACTCGACTGATCACTTCATGCGATTAAGACTGCTTTTTCCTAACATCTGGATGCCATGTTCTTCTTTGTTTCAGCCATGCTAGACTGCATCAATGTATTTGACTCTTTCTATTGCTTTTTGCACCCTTTCATACCATCGCTCCATGTCCTTGCATGTTGAGAGTGCCATGAGAGTGTCCTCCTAGAGCTCAACTATCTTCCCTGTAAAAAGGCATCGGTCTTTTGTGAATTGGTTGTGTTAGCACTTATTCTTGCAAGGGGATGTTTTTCCCTTGAAGTTGGCCATTGGGTGACCAAATGCGAGAAAAGGGGTTTAAAAACCCACCACATGCATTTTTATCCAAATTCGGGGCACAATTATGCAAAGGTGCGCACGTACCTAGTCGATGAAAATCCATCAAGCATATGCTACGTCTCAACTGTCGGATCCATCAAATAAGTTAGATCATCGACCATCGGGAGATCAAGATTATAGAGTTGCACAAATTTTAGCATCAAACCAAGGCCCGAAATCATGAGATCTGGGCCATTCATTTCAAAGGGACATGTGGTGCACAATCATCATAGTCGCAATTTCGTGAATCGGGAGGTCAAGATTCGATCACATCATAGGCTCCCGAAACTCAAAATTGTGAAAAGATCACAATCGTTGATTAAAGGAAATATCTTGGCCGTCCGACCCAGTGGGGACAGGTGGCAGCTTCGCGGAATCGGGTTTCGGGGGTTTTGAAATGAGCTACAAGCAATTTTCATGAAATACAAAATTGCAAAATAGATCTGAGCCATCCAACTAGCGTAGCACGTGGCAACAAATAATTGATTTCACAGTTTCGCGGATCGGGACATTGGAGATCAAGAGGAGTGAAAACTCCCGAAATGCGAAGCCCCAAAATTTTATAGGGGATAGGTGCAGGGCCATGGCCTGAGTTCATGTGGAACGATGGATAAGAGTTGTGCCAAGGGTCGAAAGTGCATGTATTAATTGCAGAAGGAGAGGAGTAGGGCTCGAGGCATCGAGATTAATTCGACAAATTCATGGGCATCGTCTAGAGAATTCATGGATGTCAAGGCTCATCCCGATCCCAATGAAGACAATTAGTGAAAGTGGGGGGTGGTGGTTGAAACCTCGTTTCATCACAATAATGGAAATCATGAAAGGATGGTCGTCGCGGCTAGCTGACAACCCAAAACTCCTCTGTAAATGGGTTTTCCTGCAAAGCCCATGCTATTGTAATTTTGCATTTGAAAGAGGAAGACAAGGGCAGTCTGACAACAAAAGGAGGAAACACAAAGCTTTGAATGCAGTGGTTCGTTCATGTCCCTGGAAGCCGTTAGAAGTTCTGAGTATATATACTCAGTTTTTATATTTTGTAAGGGTCAATGGTTGAGCTAGGATCCCGTATTGTAAAGTTTTGATGAAGCATTGGTTTTCTTGGTTATGCAATAGTATCTGAGACTTCATGTTTAATGAAATCCATTTTCTGTCCATCTCTTTGTAAACAATGCTTTAAGACACTCGGAATTGGAATATCTAGGTGAGGGTGATTATGTTGTTGTGATGTATGTTTGATCATAACAGTATTCTCACCAGTTTTAAATCAAATTTATGTATTATCTTTTCCTCCTCATACTGAGTAACTCAAAATTGGAGGATCCAGTCGAGTTGTTACAACAACATTATGATGTAGGTTTGATCACTGTGTTGTCATAACTGTGTCACTTAGGCACATTTTCAGGGTCTTATATTTCTTCTCCAAGCTGTTGGAAGGCATGATGCCCATAGCATCCTTGTTCACCATTCTCACCAAGTCTTCCCTCTGCTCATTTTAAACTCAACTTCCTGACTGAAGTTAGATCAGGACCTCACCTACTCATGCATGTCTGGCCTAGTTTTTTGAGTTAAAACGACATTATCCTGGGTCTGCCCCCATTCGGCCACACTAATTTATTATCATGACATATAAAAATGATGGGTATCAGGCTTACCTCTACTGCAATCCAGAGGTGACTTCTGGTGCTAACATTTCTAGCGTCGTTGTCGGGGATGAAATTGAATATTTTCCCTGGATAGAACGGCAACATTTACTAGTTTTGAAGGTGCATCGGAACTTAGTACTTCAAAGATTGCAACTATGCACTTGGCGACTCCACTGAGGCAATTTTAGTGTCTTGGTTTTGTTATTTCAGTGTTACTACTTCCGGCTACACCTGGTAGCCCTCGAGAGAACACAACGATCAGATCTGGCCTTTGATGGTGAACTAAGGCCAGACACACTCATTTTTCATATCATTCACCTGGCGACTCCATGGTTGAGGGATCGATTGGCGACTCCACTGGCTCAAAATGGAAAAATTCCTGGTTCAGAGGTTTGCTCCTTTTTATTTTTCTGTTATTCCTGGTTTTCCTAATGTTGTTTCTACTGTGGATGAATGGCGTGATTATTTTCCCATATTTAGAGGGCATGTAAAGGACATCTGTGCTCAGCATCTCCATGAGTTTCATGAACTCATGCATCAATGGGATATACATCATGAGGATGTATTATTAAAAATGTTCATGTTCTCATTAGCAGGGGATGCTCATGAATGGTATCATTCTTTACCCCCTGCTAGCATCTCCTCCCTGAGAGAGTTTCATCCAGCCTTCAATAGGTACTGTCAAAGGCATTATTCCTCTGAGTTAATCTATCATAATTATTGTGAGGAATATGAAGGCCATGATCAAGATGTGGTTGTGTCTTATGGAAGATACGAGGATGAGGACCATGAAGAGGAGGATGCTCTGGGTGAGTTGACAAAGCTGGTAGAATATCTCTCTGCAGGGATAGAAGAGTTGAAGGCATATCACGACTAATGCCTTTTTGAAGAAAATACATAGGATTATCCACTTCTTGAAGTTGTTGTTCTTGGCAGCCCTACTGATGAGGGTAGTATTCAATATCCCATGGTAGTAGATACATTAGTTTCTGCCCCTCATAAGCCCGACGTCTCAGTTTTAAAGGAACGAGCCACTGTGGAGGAGGATTCTTCTCTTTTTCTTCATGAGATTTCCCATGATGTGTTTACATTTAGGACTGAAAAGAAGGATCGAGAGATCGTTCCACTTTTGCATGTTGTCCCTAGATTTGAGGATTATTCAAACGAAGAGCAGTAGAGCCCCACATCACAGTTCACCGACCAGAGAAGCGACCAACCTATATATGACAGTTACAAATCAAGTTCTGAGTTGGATGTGCATGATTTATTAAACAAGATTATCCGGAGTAAATCATCCCTCCTGTGAGTCCTGTTTATGATTATTATGAATCTGACCCCTGGGAGAGCCAAGAAGAAGAACGAGAAGAACCAGAGGAGCAACCGAAGGAGCAGATAATCTCATGTTCAGAACTTGTTAATGAGCAGCAATTGCCTGAGATTAGTCAGCCTGTATCGATTGTTCACCCTCCTGTGCATACCAGAGAGATTCAACCATGTGTGAGCAGCTACGTAGCAGGTATGGCCGCATGTTACAAATTTTCTGGAGTTTTCCATTTGGCCTACGAGCCTATAAAGGATTACATGGATTTGTACTTCCTTCATGTTTTGAAGCCACCCAGCTTTATCTTGACATCAGCGTTAGGAGGAAAGCTTAAGGATGTAACCGTTCTGCTATCATGGTTTCATCATTTGTTACCAATCACTGGCAAAGTAAGGGAGCTTCCATTTGGGAAGTTACTTGATTGGCTATGGTGGAAATTTTCTTTCACCTAGCACAATGTATAAAAATAAATTAGTTTAGGTCTATACATAATTAAGCTCTTAGGAGCCCTTGTTAGTTTGTTTTCATTTTATTTTTCGGCCTTATTTACTCAGTAGGATGTTTTGATCTCGACTCCATATCCCAATGGATAAGGCTACTGGAACTGCAGAAGGTGATCTTAGAGCCTCGCAGGGAGGAATATATCCCCCATGGAGCCTATTGTTAGCACTTATTCTTGCAAGGGGATGGTTTTCCTTTGAAGTTGTCCATTGGGTGACCAAATGCGAGAAAAGGGGTTTAAAACCCACCATATGCATTTTTATCCAAAGTTGGGGTGCGATTATGCAAAGGCACGCACATATCTGGTCAACAAAAAGAGATCAAGCACATGCTCAGACTCAGTTGTCTGATCCATCAGATAAGCTAGATTGGCAGCCATCGGAAGATCGAGATTATAGAGTTGTACAAATTTTAGAATCGGACCAAGGCCTAAAATCATGAGATTTGGGTCGTTCATTTCAGAGGGACATGTGGCGCACTATCAGCATAGTCGGTTTTTGTGAATCGGGAGGTTGAGAGTCGATCACATCAGAGGCTCAAGAAACTCGAATTGTGAAAAGATCACAGTCGTTGATTAAAGGAAAAATCTAGGCCATCTGACCCAGTGGGGACAAGTGGAAGTTGATTGAACAATTTCGTGGAATTGGGTTTCTGGGGTTTTGAAATGAGCTACAAGCAATTTTCGTGAAATACAAAATTGTGAAATAGATATGAGTCGTCCAACTAGCATAGCACGTGGCAATAGATAATCGATTTCGCACTTTCACGGATCGGGACATTGGAGATCAAGAGCAGTGAAAACTCCTAAAATGAAAAGCCCTGAAATTTTATAGGGGATAAGTGTAGGTTCATGGCCCAAGATCGTGTGGAAAGATGGATAAGAGCTATGCCAAGGGCTGAAAGTGCCTGTATTGATTGCAGAAGGAGAGGAGTAGGGCTCGAGGCGTCGATATTAATTCGACAAAGTCATGGGCATTGTCTAGATAATTCATCGATGTCAAGGCTCATCCTGAACCCAATGAAGACAGTGAATTAAAGTGGGGAATGGTGGTTGAAACCTAGTTTCATCACAATAATGGAAAGCATGAAAGGATGGTCGTGGTGGCTAGCTGACAGCCCATAACTCCTTTGTAAATGGGTTTTTCTGCAAAGCCCATACTGTTGTAAATTTGTATCTAAAAGAGGAAGACAAGTGCAGTCTGACAACAGAAGGAGGAGACACAAAGCTTTGAATGCAGTGGTTCATTCATGTCCCTAGGGGGCATTAGCAGTTCTGAGTATATATACTCAGTTTTTATATTTTGTAAGGGTCGATGGTTGATCTAGGCTCCCATATTGTAAAGTTTTGATGAAGCACTAGTTTTCCTGGTTATGCAATAGTATCTGAGACTTCTTGTTTAATGAAAGTCAGTTTCTCTCCATCTCTCTGTAAACACTGCTTTAAGACACTCAGAATTGGAATATCCAGTCAAAGGTGATTATGTTGTTGTGATATATGTTTGATCATAACAGTATTTTTATCAGTTTTAAATCAAGTTTTTGTATTATATTTTCCTCCTCACACTAAGTAACTTGGAATTGGAGGATCCAGTCGAGTTGTTACAGTAGAATTATGATGTAGGTTCGATCACTGTGTTGTCATAACTGTGTCACTTAGGCACATTTTCAGTGTCTTGTATTTCTTCTCCAATTTGTTGGAAGGCCTGATGCCCATAACAGCCTTGTTCACCATTCTCACCAAGTCTTCCCTCTGCTCATTTTAAACTCAACTTCCTGACTGAAGTTAGATCAAGACCTCACCTGCTCGTGCATGCCTGACCTAGTTTTCTTAGTTAAAACGATATTCTCTTGGGTCTGCACCCATTCGACCACCCTAATTTATTATCATGACATATAAAACTGATGGGTATTAGACTTACCTCTGCTGCAATCCAGAGGTGACTTATGGTGCTAACAGGTTGTAAGATTCTTTGAACTCGCTTCTCATATATACTATGGTCTGAGTGGCTCCCTGATAGTACTCAACCAGGTTGCGTAAATGTTCTAGTTCCTTCAGGGTGGCGGCCAGCTCCTTTTTGTCTCTTTTGGATCTGTCCACGGTGGCGTCCAAGATCTCCATTCCCACACCGAGTATCTCTGACATCCGGGCATCTGCTATGTTTATCAAATTGTCCATTGCAGTGAAGAGAATGGAGTGATCCAATGTGATCATCCTTTTCTTCGTGGTTATTTGGACGATGGATTTTCTCTTTCGATCATAGGATATCACATAGATATTTTCTACCATGTTGACCGACTTGGGTATCTGTTGATCACCCCATGTGAGTGTGTTTGCCAGATTTCCAGTAGTGTATAATTTTTCAATGTCGGGTTATTGAAATTCCTCATCATGCTCTGAAGGCCCAGTCTTTTCCTGTCCCTTGTCGGGGATTTGATTATTGAGCGAAATAGAGATGTCAGGCATAGACTTGTTACTTACTTTCTCATTGGTCGTTGAATCATTGATTTCCTTTTGCGGGGATTCTTCCTTCGGGTCATCCAGTTTGGGATTGTCCTTTGGATTATCTGCTCCAGTTTCTAATGCATCGGGTCCTTTCGTTTCGAGGCCACTTTCGGCTTTTCTTTCCTTTTGTGGCACCTCCTGGGTTTGGACCTCATGCTTAGGGGAAGAAGTCTTCTCAGGTACCTTTTCTTCTTGGACACACACAGGGTTCCTTTGAGATGCCTCCAGGATCTCATCATCATTATATACATTTATGAACTCGGTTAGAGGTTTGGCGCACTTGTTTCTACCGACACCCGACCTGGCTCTAGTTGAGTCATCACGCCTATCGATGAATTGACTGGTGGTATTGTGGACTCAGGGTCATATAAATCGTTGGTGTTACCAAGGTTTATGAAATCGGTGCCACTTGGCTCCACTGGGATTTATTTTGGGTTATCATTCAGTGGCCTCGTCCATCTGATGAGGTCCAATATATCCTGCATTCACTTCATTAACAATTGGGGATGTTGATACATGAGTCCCCCCATCCCTTGTACAGCTTGAACCTCAGAGAAAATCATGTCTTGTACAAGGGATACCTGGGAAACTTCTGCTACTTCGATGGCTTCTTGAGGAGCTTCTATCGCTTTGACCAATTCAGATGCTATCCTTCCTTCTCTGGCCCTGAGGATTTCTTGAGTCGATTGTTCCAAGGCCGTTGTTTTATCCTCCCAACTCATGGCCTTGAACCTAGTTTCTTTAGGATCAGCCATCCTTTCCATCAACTCATCCCAGTCTTGAACATTTTCAGTGAAAATTTCATCCTCAAACCGGTCATGGGAATAAGGCCAACAGGATGATACCTGTGATGCATGTTTCAGGGCCAGACCTTTAGGATCGTGCATGAGAAAATGACCAGTCTGGAATCGAAATTCCAATTGACTTGACCCTTATTGATTGGCCTACGTGGTGTCCTTGACCATGTAGAAGCCAATATGAAACCCATAAGGTATGAAGGCTCACTTCTTGTCCTTTACTAAAGTGGTGTTGTAGCCTTGCAAAATGGTCTGATAACAAATTCCCCCTAATACTAGTCGATCAGGGACATATATAGGTAACAGATGGGGTGCCCCTGTGGCACCGAAAAACCTGATGTATGTCTCGCGCTCATCTAGATACCAGTGGCCTACTTTCGATACAACCTTTTTGGCCGCATCCGACAACCTTGGGCACTCTTTATTGAATAGAAAAGAACAAATGTGTGCGATAAACTGGTCACAGATGAGAGAATAGGATTTCTTGTACATCTTTTCCCATAAGATGTCGAAGTATACATGGACCAGGAGCTCAGAGTTGTGCCAGCTTAAATTCATTCCAGCGAAGACGTTCTTGGCGCAGACGACGTCCAGTAGATAAAAAGCCATGTAGAAGGAAGAGGTTTCTCCCTATTTCAACGTCTGAGCTTGTCGTATGCAAGTGCTCAGTTGTTTGGAGATGACTGCACCCCAGTTAAAACTTGTTCTAGAAATGGATACGATATAAGACAAAGGCATCCAAGCCTCTAAAAACCTGGTGCAGTATTTCTCTCCATGCAATCGGTAGAGGAGGGCCATTAGATAGATGTAAGGCTCTCTTAGGTTGGTCATCGAGTACCATCTAGAGGTCCGATCGCTGAAATTTTTATCCTCTCTCCACCAGGACACCATAATCTTGTTGGTGCCATGCTTCTGATAGAAACTCAAAACAAAATTAGTGTTCAAACGTTCCTCCAGCTCCCTGAGCTTGTAGTAATTCTAAACTTCCACTAGGAGGAAAACCCTGAAGCATCTGCCATTGTCGTAGTTAATTAAACACCTATGTGCATCAGTGTGATCAATAATCCATTTCAAGAGTTTGATGCAGGGGAATACCAAAGTCCTTCTCACCACCATGTGTAGATAAGCCTTGTGGACATTTGGGAGAACTTCATCGTTGAGACTTCTCATATCAGGATTTTTTTTCGGGGTATATTCGAGGAGTTCCTCCCACTTGATTTTCTTAAAAAGTTCTTCCAAGCGTAGGAATACTGTCTTGGTCCCAATGTTCACCTCTGTGTCTCCAAAGGCCAAGGGATAGACAAAAGCCTTCTTGGTGGTTGTCTTGAAGATGAGCACTGGCTTTAGAGCAAATTCCAATTGCCTTGCAACCACTAGGGAGGAACCTTCTCCCACCTCTGGTTCTTGTAGTTTTGGCACTCTTGGAGATTTTCTGGTGGTGGGTTTCTTCAGAGGCATTGTTCCTGCAATCGAAAATGATCCTTTAGGCATGTGTACAGAGTAACGTTGGATGAAAACATATGAAATAAAGTGTAAAACACCCATAAGCTGGTACACACCTGTAATGCTTGCTAAAATTGTTGTTTAATACTCACTGGACCTTGGAAGCTTTCTTTGGATCACTTGTCTTGCTCCTCTGGGTGCTCCAAACTTCTTTGCACGCAGAATAATCTCATACACAATGACTCAAAACAATATAACCTACCAGTTCATACGAGTAATGGATGCAATTCAAAACAACCTACCGCCAAATCTCTGCAAATAAATTCTATGTGGGTTGACGATGGAGGCACGGAGGGATATGTATTGTATCGGCAGGCTTAAACGGTCCTTTTGATTTGCGCACAAATTAGCAACCAATGCGCGATCCTAGAATTAATTAAATTTTTAAATGCGTCATATCTAGCGTATCTTAGAGATAAAACATCCCATCACGTTGCATTTCTCAGTGGACAGGTCGAGAATCGGAGATATCCTTGTGTATGTTTCCATTTGTATCCTCCTAAGAAAACTTCCGACGTCAACGGGTTTCAACGCACGATGTTGATGTGGAAAAACTGGTTCAAGGTGCAACGTGGATCTCAGGAGATAGTAATGACCTCAGGGAAAACTTGATTGTAAGTCTAGTCACTCGGGCAACAACAGGTGGCAATTGAGGATAGGTAGTTTGACCATACATCTCAGTCGGGGTGGGGTTTTTTAACAGAACACTTGTGTATGAAAATAAGCCTGGGATTTCCAATGCCGAAATTTATCGGGGATCGGTGATCGGGGATAGTTCAAGTGCGTAGTTTCTTTTCGGGTTATCATTTTCATAAATCCTTGATTCCAAAAACATTTCGGAAGCCGATGATCAATGATATCATTCCTTTACTCACGTGACGCTTATTTTTTTTGTTCCTTCCCAAAACCGACGAGGATCGATCGTCGGCGATATTCTTGCGTTGGTGCCTATCGCATAATAAAGTCTTGTCTGTCAATGCTAATGAATATCGGGAATTGGCTACTTTGGTCTTCTCGAGCATTTTGTCACCTCTAATCCTTCCCGATGCCGAACTTCTTAAGAACGTCGAGGAAAAGTTTTGATTATCGATTCCTTAAGTAAATGTTAGTCCTTTTTTAAAGTTATGATGATTTTAGCATTCTCAAGAAGACTTTAAAAGGCTCAACATGAAAACAGAAAATGATAAACAAAGGAAGCAATTTTCATACTGAAGTATAGTGCGAAAAATCAAGTGGTACCCAAAAGGTAAAATTAAACATAGGCCTTTTAGGGTGTGTTGAGTGCTCAAAAAATGGCGACTCGCTGGGAGAAAATAGAATCTTTGCTCCTTCTTCAAGGATCGGCTGATACATAATCTAATGGAGATCCTTAACTGGTTTTAAATCAGATCCTCTTTTACCTTTGCATTCGAAATTCTTCAGCTAATGCTTCTGGATCTGCCTGTGGGGTTTTAACCTTTCTTCCTCCTTCATTTCCTTTAATCCTGACTCATGCCCCTTTTATAAGAGTTTAGCAAAGCATTCACTGGCATGAAGCCTTTAGTTACCTCTACTCACTTACTTCAGTGTCGCTTCGTTTCCATCAAGCATCCATAGCCCTGACAGAGTTACTCCGACATCACAGACCTTGCTCCACTGCCAGCGAGCATCCATAGCCCTGGCGGAGATATCTACATACCCTCTCCTACTGTTCACTCTTTTGATAATATCAATTTTATTTCAACATGATGCCTTGAGCGAGTGGGAGAGGATGATGTATGTTTATTTTTCAAGGTGAGATGGTTAAGGTGGATCCTTTGCTAGCTTTTTCTTCTGGGTTCATGTAGTCCTTTCCATCTTTCCTTCTTTCCCTTAAGGTATTACAAAACCACCGAGCAGACACTTTTGACAATTATCCGATGTTATTCATTCGACGAGGTTAGATAGAGGACTCCTCAGAGCAAATGCAAGTTCCCCAATGCTTCTTGTGTTTGTAAGTGAGCGATGAATTAGGAACATAGTTCGTTATGTCGCATGGTTTTAAGGTTAACCATTGTCTTTCTAAACACAACTTTCAAAAGAATAGAAATCTAGAAAGAAAAGAAAACAACAAAAAATGCATTTCGCAATCGTGGAAATACTCAAACAAAACATAAAGCACATTTATTATTATTATTATTATTATTATTATTATTTTAATTTTTATTCGAAATATTGTTTTAGGGCTTGACCATTCACTGGGAGGGCATCATGTTCCCTCCTCAGATTCTGCAACCGATAAGTGCTTCCCCCAATCTTCTCAACTACCTAGAAAGGTCCAAGCCACGTATTTTGAAAATTAGAATGCTTCCTTTTTGGTTCATTTGTTTTGTCCCACTTTAGGACTAAGTCTCCTACTTCAAAGTTCTTCTCTTTAGCTTTATGCTTATTGAACCATATTTTCACTATCTGTTGGTGAGCTAGGAATTTTGACTTAGCCTTTTCTCTCTCTTCTTCCATCATGAGCAGAGTGTTGATTCTTTTTTGTATGGCCGACGAAGGTTCCTCGCTGGAATCTTGGGCTAGTTGAAGAGATGGAAGATGGAGCCCATTTGGGAGGATGGCTTCTTGCCCGTAAACCAGAAAGTATGGGGAATTTCCTATAGCTTCCTTGGGTGTGACTCTATCGGCCCACGGAGAATTATGGAGTATATTATGCCAATTCCTTTGGTTATCTGCAACCGTCTTCTTTAATATTCTCACTAGGTTCTTGTTAGTTGATCCTGCCACACTGTTTTTGTTAATATTTATGCCATTATTATAGTTCTTTGCATTTCAATAGATAAGAGCATAATAAGAACAATATCACTGAGAAATACACATTCACAAGAGACACGACATTTATCCTGGGAAACCCTCTAGGGGAAGAAAACCCAACAAAAAATTCTTTATCATAAATAGCTTATACAATGTTCAAGAGATAACTCAAACCAATACAAAAAGTCCTCCCCAAGAGATGTGCCACTCTTCTTCTCCTCTCTCTGGTAATTGCATCTTTCCTCATAAGAGAAATGAGCAAGTGAGTTGTGTGTTTGAAGTGAGGCGCTAGCCTCTTATTTATACAATACTGGCACGTGTGAAAGGTCGCAACTGGCAGGGCCGACCTCTCACTCTGGGTGGGTAAACTCACCTTTAATTAATTCTAGGTCTTCCATAATAACTGTTGGGGTCGACTTCTTATTATGCCCTTTATAATTGTCCGATGACCAATCCGCAAAAGGGGATTTGGTCCTTATACAATTACCGACATGATTAATCCACAATAGGGATTAATCCAATAACAATAATAATAATAATGGAATGATTAATCTGCAATGGGGATTTAATCCAATAATAATAAGAATTCTCTTCGCAATTACATTATTTCAACACTCCCCCTTAACAAGAAGGGTATTCTTCATCAGCATCAGGTGAGAGAGGTCTGCATCATCAGTGGCATCTAGAGGACAGTATCGTCAATATCATCTTGAAACATTGGCTAGCATATTTACGAGTCATCGGAAGTTTTCTTCGTCGGCAACATCATCATTCTCGAAAGAATGCTATCATCATCTACATCAAATATGTATCAATAAAAATGATACCTCATCACAGCACTAGGCTGGCACATCAAAGTACTACACTGGCTCAATGTCATAGTGGTTAAGCTGGTAGCTCAGTTGAGTCACATCTTGTTTTACGTCTAACAACTAGGTCAGAAGCAAGGAATGTCACCATCTCGCTTTGCGTCTAACAACTAGGTCAGAAGTGAGGAATCACAACGTCATGCTTTACATCTAACAACTAGGTCAGAAGCATGACTCATCTTGCTTTACGTCTAACAACGAGGTCAGAAGAAAGGAACACATCAACATCTCGCTTTACGTCTAACAACGAGGTTAGAAGCGAGGAATCATCTTGCTTTACATCTAACAACTAGGTCAGAAGCAAGAAACACATCAACATCTTGCTTTACGTCTAACAACGAGGTCAGAAGCGAGGAATCATCTTGCTTTACGTCTAACAACTAGGTCAGAAGAAAGGAATCGGGGGCGTCATGCTTTACGTCTAACAACTAGGTCAGAAGAATGACTCATCTTTCTTTACGTCTAACAACGAGGTCAGAAGCATGACTCATCTTGATTTACGTCTAACAGTGAGGTCAGAAGCAAGGATCACACAGCGTCATGCTTTATGTCTAACAACGAGGTTAGAAGCATGACTCATCTTGCTTTACATCTAATAGCAAGGTCAGAAGCAAGGAATATATATGCTCCCCCTTTCAAGGAGGGTCCTTTCAGACTATACCAAGATTATCTCGAAAGTGTTCAAACTTTACACGAGATAGAGGCTTAGTCAACACGTCAGCAACCTGTTCATCCATGCTAATGTACTGGAGCTCCAAGGCTCCTCTCTGTACCATGTCGTGGATGAAATGATAGTGGATCTCTATGTGCTTCGACCTGTCGTGGAACACAGGATTCTCTGTCATTTTAATGCAGCTTTGATTGTCACATAGAATCGTTGTTGCTCTCATCTCCAAATCAAATAGGCATGTCAGCAACTTTCGAAGCCACATAGCTTTGCAGCTAGCAGAACATGCGGCAATGTACTCTGCTTCCACTGTGCTGAGAGCAATATTGGATTGCTTCCTACTCTTCCATGAGATCATAGCTGATCCCAAACTAAAACAGCATCTGGAAGTGATTTTTCTGTCTGCAACGCTTCCTGCCCATTCTGCATCATCATATCCACTCAATGTGAAGTCATGATCTCCATCATAGCTGAGACCATAATCCACTGTACTTTTAAGGTACCTCATCACATGTTTTGCAGCCACACGTCTGGGCTCTACCAGAAACTGACTCAAGGTGTTCATTGCAAAATAGATGTCTGGTCTGGTGTTCATCAGGTACATCAACAATCCAATAATTTGTCTGTACAGTGTGGTATCTATCAAATCTAATGAAGTATCGACCAACAGCTTCAGCTTCGCTTCCATGGGAGTATTCATGGACTTGCATTCTAGCAGGTCGAATCTCTTTAAGATTTTGACCGTGTACTTCCCTTGGTTAAGGAAGATTCTCTCTAGACTCTGCCATACCTCAAGGCCTAAGAAGTAATGCATTAGACCAAGGTATTTCATTTCAAATTTTGTGGCAAGTCTCTGTTTACATTCAGCGATGAGATTTTCTTCTCCAGTTAAGAATAAGTCATCCACATACAGTAATAGTATTACTGGTTCATTATCCATAATTTTGAAGTAGATATTTGAGTCTGGTTTACTCTTGGTACAGCCCAAGCTCGTCAAGAAACTGTCTATACGGCCATACCAAGCTCTGGGATATTGCTTCAATCCGTATAAGGCTTTCTTCAATCGACAGACATGAGACTTCCTGTCTTCAACCTCAAATCCTTGGGGTTTCTCTATATACACATCCTCTTTGATAACACCAGTCAAGAAAGTTGTCTTCACGTCCATCTGGTCCATCTTCCATTTCATCTTGGCAGCAAGAGCTATAATGGTTCTGATCGAAGTGTATCTGGCCACAGGAGCGAATGTCTCTTCATAGTTGATACCTTCCTTCTAGGAAAATCCACGAGCGACAAATCTTGCTTTATATTTCTCAATACTTCCATCAGCATCATGTTTTATTTTGAAGAGCCATTTTGATGATACCACATCCTTACTTTTTGGTCTGGGAACTATTT
>JZKD02S1673643.1:8146-52844 GCA_000966675.3 Picea glauca | reverse complement strand
GTTCAAGAGATAACTCAAACCAATACAGAAAGTCCTCCCCAAGAGATGCGCCACTCTTCTTCTCCTCTCTCTGGTAATTGCAGCTTGCCTGATAAGAGAAATGAGCAAGTGAGTTTTGTGTTTGAAGTGAGGCGCTAGCCTCTTATTTATACAAGACTGGCACGTGTGAAAGGTCACAACTAGCAGGGCCGACATCTCACTCTGGGTGGGTAAACCCACCTTTAATTAATTCTGGGTCTTACATCATAACTTTTGGGGCCAACTTCTTATTCTGCCCTTTATAATTTTCCAATGACCAATCCGCAAAAGGGGATTTGGTCCTTATACTATTACCGACATGATTAATCCACAATGGGGATTAATCCAATAACAATAATAATAATAATAATAATGACATGATTAATCTGCAATGGGGATTTAATCCAATAATAATAAGAATGCTCTTCGCAGTTACATTATTTCAACAGTTTCCCTATGGATAATAATTTGCAGAGTACCTAATTATGATTTCTTTGTCCATAGAAAACTCTGTCAAAAGGGTGGAAGAAAAATAAGGTACATTATCAAAGACCAGGACAGAAGGGACACCAAAACTTGTGATTAGTTGTTGTACTATGAATTGGATTACCACCTTCTCATTTACATGAGTCAAAGGGATGGCCTATGCCCATTTCTTGAAGTAATCACTGGCAATAAGAATGTACTTGTGTTGTTTTGAAGAGATGGGTGTAATTTCTCCTATGATATCCAACCCCCATTGCTCAAAAGGCCTATAGGCAGTCATAGGTTGGAGTGGAACTACTGCTCTCATCTCCTTCCCAACGCTCATTTGAAAAGTTTTACAGTTTCTAGAGTAGGTGTGAGTATCTTTGAACAAGGTGGGCCAATAATAGCCAGCTCTTAGTATTTTATGGGTGGTGGTGTTTCCTGCGAAATTCCCGCCGTCAAGGCCGTCATGGAGCTCCCTCATCACTTTGTCTACGTCTTCACATTCGAGACATCTTAATAGTACCCCATCATAATTAATCCGAGATATTGTGCAGATTTTAACCTGAGAGCTCTCCTTTCCCTAAGGTTGAGATTTTCTGGACAAGTCCCATGGTGTAGGATATAAGTTAAATTCTTATACCAAGACTCTTTTCCTGGGGAGATATATGATACTTCGCCACACCATAGCACCATTTCATTCTCCCATCTAAAATCTTCATTAACTTGGTCCTAGGCTTCGGCTGCAAGTTTGCACAACCCTTGCCCTTTTACTAGTTTGGCAGGTTTTATATCTAGGTCGAATTATTGGACTATTTCCATCCAGTTCCCTCTTCTTTCCCCCATCTCCTGTTGAGTGAACAAGGATCGGACCGCTAGATGTGGCACAATCACTTTAGTGTGGTTCTTGAGGATGTAAGACCTGAAGTGTTTTACTGCCTTGTATACCGCATAGGCATGTTTATCTATAGCAGGATAATTGAGCTTAGCTCCTTGAATATTAGTGCTCATGAACAACATTGGGGCCTCATTGTTGTCATCATCCTTCTGAGTCAATACTGCAGCTAACGATTGGTCAGAGCCAAAAGTATAAAGGATGAAATCTCTATTGAAATCAGGACTTCGTAACACTGGGGCCCTAGATATGGCAATTTTGATGTTGTTGAAATCATCCTTTCATTCATTGTCCCACTTAAATTCGACGTCTCTGTGAATCATGTTTTGTAAGGGTTTGATAGTTTCCATGAAATCGGGAGTGAATTTCCTCACAAAATTGATTTATCCGAAAAAATACTGCATAGATTTCTTGTTGTGAGGCAATGTGAGTTGGGCTATGGATTTAATCCTTCCTGGGTCTATGTGAATGACTGCTTGAGATATAATGTGATCTAACAACTTACCTTCCTTGACACCAAAGATAGTTTTCGTAGGGTTTAAGGATATACCGTATTTCCTACACCTTTCGAAAATCTGAGTTAAGTGTTGGATGTGCTCTTCTTTGTTCTTTGAATACGCAATTACGTCGTCTAGATACACTACCACACACTTGTTGATTAGTCCCCGGAATTCTATGTCCATGGCCCTCTAGAAGGTCACTCTTGTGTTAATTAACCCAAAAGGCATGTGTTTATAAGTGAAGGTTCCCCATTTGGTTCAGAAGGTAGTTTTCAAATGATCTTCATCTGAAACCAGAACTTGGTTATAACCTGAGAAATCGTCCAATAGAGAGAAAATCTCTAAGCCGAACATGGTTCGTAGGAGTTTCTCCATTGGCGGGACTGGGTAATTTTCCTTTTCTGAATCTCTATTGAGGTTCCTAAAATCTACCCATAAGCGGATTTCTCCCGACTTTTTCCTCACCATAACCAAATTTTCTACCCACGTGGAATGCCTAACCTAGAAGATGGTTTTGGCATCTAAAAGTTTCTTCAATTCCTTATACATGAGAGGTTCCAGAGATGGGTGATACTTTCAGAGCTTCTTTTGGAAGGGTTTCACTTTGGTTTTTAGCAGGATAGTGTGTTGAATGATGCGGCTATCATACGTTTTCAAATATCGATAGGACCATGTGAAGCCATCTTGATATTATTTGAATAATTTGAGATAATATTTTCTTTCCTCCTTATATATGGTCGTACCAAGGTTTATATTCTTAGGGTTTTCTGGGGCCCCAATATTTATAGTTTGATGTAGGGGACAAGAGCTACCGGTCTTTACATTTTTAGGCCCCTTAAATCGCTCTTTCAGGTCAAACAGATTTTCTAAATTAGCTATCCCATTCAGGATTGTGTGATACTTTGATTTATCAATAGGTTGACCCATTCGAGGATCAGTTTCTGTTGATTTCTCTTGGAATACTTCATCGTCAATAGCCAAATCTTTGAATTTATCTTGGTTAGTCAAGAAGTTTATGATCTGTTCATCTCCTTCAAAGACTTTCCAATTAGCAATGTTGTTAGGTACCAATGATTTGTAGAGCAGCTCCACAATGAATCAGGAGGCTTCATAATCCTCTAGAGGTGACAGCCTTGAAGCAGTTGTGGTCAAGGAGTCAGCAAGAATATTCTTTGCTCCGGGGATCGTTGTAATGTTGAACGCTTCAAAATGATCTATTAACCTATGCACTTCCTGCTGATAATTATTTAGGTGCGGGGAATTGCAATGTATGGTATTCCTTACTTGTCTAGCAATAATTTCAGAGTCTCCGAAAACCTTCAATTATTTGACATTCAAGTCCAAGGCTTTCTTTAATCCTTGTACTAGAGCTTCATATTCGGCAGTGTTGTTCATACATTCAAATTCTAGCCCATAGGATAGGAAATGACATTTACCTTTAGGATCAATGAGGATGCACCCTGATCCTGACCCTTCTTGTGATTTAGATCCATAAAAATATAAAGTCCGACATTATGGGAAAGGTGTGTGTGCTTCCCATTCTCGATTACTTTCCTTTTTCTCTGCTACCAACTCCGAGCTTTCCAGCACAGGTTCTTGGCAGAAGAGGTTTTCCACTATCGGTATTGGCGATTCTCTTGAAACACCATCTCAGAGTTCTGGGTAAGAGGGACATTGGATGAGAGAGGGGAGAAGTTCTCGAAGTAGGAGTCACAGAAATAATTTCCTAGCACAGGGGAATTTGTGGATGAGGGTTCGTTCAAGGTTTCTAGGTCGGTGACGGTATGCTTCAGATACCTTTCCCTATCGATCCTGATCGTATTTTTGTATCCCTTCATTGGTAGCCAAAGGTACGCCCAGTCGGTACTGAAGTATTTGTTTAGCTTCTCAGAACAATATCGACTTAGTAATAACCCATAGGCTTCTGGAATATCTACTACAATGATGTCAATCACCTGCACAAAATTGGGATGTGTCGCTATTCTAATCATTACATCTTTGAGTTCCCCCATGACCTTGACCTGGGTTTTGTCTAGTTGTATGATATGTTTATCACTCTTGAGAGGAACGACATTTAATTTTTTGCAAATAGATAAGGGCATAACGTTGGAAGATCCTCTAGAATCTACCAAACAATTATGGAGGTTCCTATTGAAGACTTCAAACGTTAAGAGGAACGGTGGGACAAAATTTTTTTCCTTTCTATCTTCTGAACATGTGTTCACAGTTGGTTTACTCACCATATCTAAAGGGGATAGATTTCTTTCCTGACCATTGCCATCCGTAGGGTTTTCTCATGAGTTCAAATCTTGTAACAAAAAGTCCTTCTGCTGAGGAATCCTGCATATGCCCATAACTGATATATTAGCCTTTAACTTTTTCAAATCTTCAACTATGTTGTAATCTAGTTTGGGCAATTCTCGGGTATGGATGTTTATAGGGTTTTTACTAGGAGAAAAAGGTTCTCTTGGGTGATCGGGAGTTTCCTTACTCCTCGAAGTTTGGGTGGCTGTGACATATTTTGATATAGGTGGACCTTAACTACATGTCTGTACCACCGAGACTTCTGTGGGTGGTTCTTGAGACTCAAAAAGGTCGTCGAAAGGCAAGATCAATTCAGGATCCCATATCAGCATGGTTGTATCTTGTGGTGGATCAATCTCTTCCTAGTCAACAATATTCATAACTGAACTGCTTGGTTGTTCAGTCAGGGAGACTTCGTCTAGAAACCGATTGGCTATCAAATTCATGGCATGCACCCATTGAGGGCAGTCTCTTTCAGAGTGGTTTTCCTGGTGATAAGTATGGAAAGAATCAGATGTGACATTCCCTAGATCAATATTTAAGTTAGTTGGGGGAGGCTCAATTGCTTTGAAAGGTGGGTTCCTTTTAAAGAAAGGATTATAGGGCCTTTGGCCTTGGTTTCCCTCTCCTGCATTTCTCTTCATGTCTATGATCCGTTTGATAATTTATTAACCATGCGTTGTAGGTCTTCTATGTCTCCATTTCCCTTGTCGGGAGTCTTCTCTGCTTGTTTCCCTAGCAGTCTAGTCAAAAGGAATCCTCTCCTGGGAGGAGGCTGAACTTATTTATTAACCAAAGAGACTTGGCCTTCTTTACACCATTTCATCTGGAATTCTATCATTTTGGCTTCTTCAAAAATTTTAGCCAGGGTTCTCTTGGCGGCCCTTTTTACAAACATAGAAATAGAAGTCGGAAGCGTGTTAGCATAAATATCGATTTGAAATTCCTGAGTTGGTTTCGCTTTGGGCTGAAACTTGTTTATGATGGTCATGAATATTTGATTGAAATCTTTGACCTTTTCTATCAAACTCATGGTGGCGGCAAACAATTCAGCCATCAGAGCTCCCGTAGTAGTTTCCTCTACAAATTTATCTAGAAAGTCTTTCTGGAACTTCGTCCAGCTAGTTATATATCCTACAAACTACGTCTTCATGTTGGAAGTTCATAAGTCTGATCGCGAGTATGAAATTATTGATATGATATTCAGGTAATCCTTAAGTTTTGGGGTCGAATTTAAGGAGTAGCTTCTCAGGATGTCGGGGAAGATTATGCACTCGTCCTGGGATGGCCACGACGTCTCTGGAAAACCAAGGATGATTTTTCTAGGGTGAGTTTCCCCTTTCTTCATCATGGACGTTGTTGTCTTCCATATCCTCAGAATATGAGTTGAACTCCTCTTCTTTCGAAAAATTGTCTGGCTCAGAGACGTCGTCGGTTGGCGTTTCAAGGATAAGATTCAGAGGGTGTTCGATTTTGGTGATCGCGAAGTCTTTCAAGTCTTCTACCGTGTGTATGAAAAAATCATCGGGAGTATTGACCACCAGTCTGCTAATTTCTTTTCTTCGAGGAAGTATTGGAGCTAAGGGTAACACACCAATCTGTCGGGCGTAGGCTCTTGTGATTCTTCTAAATTGATTTAATTCCTCCCAAGGAAGAGAGTAAGGAATATCAGGGAACAATTGTTCTTCCTCAAGCTAGGGTGAGTTACTCATTTTAGGAGTACTTAGTGTGTTTGGGTTGTCTTGTGAATGACTAGCCATGCATGTGGGTTGTTATGAATCTATAGACTATTTGGAAAACAATATAAAATATGTATTCAACCATTCATTCTCAGGCCCTCCTTCTAGTGCCAATTATGTTGATGGGTCCTAGATCCATGGTTCAACAATAGGAACCAAACCTGCCACAGAGGCCCAATTAGACTCTGTAGTGTTTAATGGTGGAATGGTTCTCTAGATCTTGCGATCCGACCAATTTATCGATGGGATTTATGTTTTCTTGTGAAGGATCTTCCTTCAGTTTGGACTATCTATTTTTGCATTTTCTCTTAGGTGGGACCAATATGAAATGTAAGCCGGTATAAACCAACTTGGTGAAAAACAAAATTAAGTTCTAACTACTGGGGAAGATATTAAACTTGGGATAACTCGCTGCTCAAGCATGCAGACAATGATTCTACACCACATGCCTAGTACTAATACATTAACCATGTGAGCATCCAATTACTATCTAAGAAAATAATTATCAGAAAGAAAACACATATGCAATAAGATAATGGAAAGAAAAATAATTCATCTACCATAATCATTCATCACATGGTAACACAATGATTCATCTTCATCATTAAAGCAAACAACGACAAAATATTGGACCAGATAAATTGACAATAGATTAAATAACTCTTACTCATTACAGAATCATTCATGAAACGAGATAGAAAATAGTTCTTCTCCATGTCCAATCACATGCATTTGATAAAAATAACTTGTCTCCGGTCCGAAAGGATTTCTCAATTCATAGCAACTTCAAAATAATTCTTAACAACCAGAAAGAAAGAGTTCTTGCAACAACCATCGACCCCTAACTAATTGGTCGATGTATTTATTTATAATGTAAAATTCAACTGAAAATAACGGCTAAGTGCAGTTTAAACAAAACAAAAAATTTGCCATGTGGCATCATCTTCTAACAGTTTCTTTAACAGTCAACTCAAGATATCACTTGAAAATGGTGACTTCTCTCATATTCAGACCAACTGATAAACATATCTTCGTAAGTTTGGGCCCATGGAAATCTATGTTGTTCCATCAAAGCCGCGTGAATTCCTCTGATGTCCATCGCATGCATCTGATACTTCACCAGAATGGTGTTCCACTGTTGTAGCACAGTTCGAGCTCTAATCGGGTGCTCCATAAATCATTTCACTTGCCCTGGCACCACATTGGTCATCTTTGCGAGCCCTTCGACCCACAGTGAATCTTTCTTGGTATGCGACTTGACTACATCGCACAAGTCGATGAAGTTGTCAGGGGTGTCGAACTCAGGGAGTATGATATCCTTCATTGCTTTGTTGTATTTATCCCAATGTTTCTCGCATGTGACCCATTGCTCTTGAATTTCTTGGTGTGAGTCCTGAGACAACTTAGCCCAATACTCGGCTGATCGCTTCATGCGATTAAGACTTCTTTTGCCTAACATATGGATGCCATGTTCTTCTTTGTTTCGGCCCTGCTAGACTGCATCAATGTATTAGAGTCTTTCTACTACTTGTTACGCCCTTTCATACCATTGCTCCATGTCCTTACATGTTGTGAGCACCATGAGAGTTTCCTCCTGGAGCTCAACTATCTTCGCTATAAAAAGGCACCGCTCTTTTGTGAATTGGTTGTAAGATTCTTCGAATTCGCTTCTCAGATATACTATGGTCTGAGTGGCTCTCTGATAGTACTAAGCCAGATGGTGTAAATGTTCTATTTATTTCAAGGAGGTAGCCAACTCCTTTTCATCTCTTTTGGTTATGTCCAACGTGGCATCTGATATCACCATTCCCACACCGAGTAGCTCCGACGTCCAGGCATTTGTTGTGTTTATCAAACTCTCCTCTGTAGTAATGAGGATGGAGCGATCCAACATAATCCTCCTTTTCTTCATGGTTCTTTGGATGATGGCCTTTCTCTTTCGATCGTAGGAGATCACATACATATCTTCTACCTCGTCGATCGGCTCAGGCATCTACTGATCACCCCATGTGAGTGTGTTTCCTAGATTTCCAGTAGTGTATACTTCTTTAAGGTCAGGTTCTTGAACTTCCTTCTTGTGCTCAGAAGGCCCGGCCTCTATCTGTCACTTGTCGAGTATCTAAGTATTGAGTGGAATAGATATGTCGAGCACAAACTTGTTACTTAATTTCTCGTTGGTCGTTGAATCGTTGATTTCATTTTGCGGGGATCCTTCCTTCGGATCAACTAGTTTGGGCTTGTCCTTTGGATTATCTACTCCAATTTTCGACGCATCAGGTCCTTTCGTTTCGAGGCCACTTTCAGCTTATGTTTCCTTTTGTGGGACCTCCTGGGTTTGGACCTCGAGTTTAGGGGAAGAAGTCTTCGCAGGTCTCTTTTCTTCTTGTACATGCACCGGGGTCCTTTGAGATTCATCTAGGCTCTCATCATCACTATATACATTTATGAACTTGGTCAAAGGGTTAGGCGCACTTGTTTCTACTGACACCCAGCCTGGCTCTGGTTCATTTTTCATGCCTGACGACAAATAAACGGGTGGTATTGTGGATTTAGGGTCAACTGACCCGTTGGTTTTACCAAGTTTTATGAAATCGGGGTCGCTTGGCTCCGTCGGGATTTCTTCTAGGTTATCGGTCGGGGGCCTCGTCCATCTTATGAGGTGCGGGTTATCCTGCATCCGCTTCATTAATAGCTGGGCCTATTGATACAAGAGTCCCCCCATCCCCTGTAAAGCTTGAACCTCAGAGAAATTCATGTCTTGTACCATGGATACCTGGGAAACTTCTACTACTTCGATGGCTTCTTGAGGAGCTTCTACCGCTTCGACTAGTTCAGATGTTATCCTTCCTTCTCTGGCCCTAAGGATTTCTTGAGTCGATTGTTCCAAGTTCATTGTTTTCTCCTCCCAACTCATGGCCTTGAACCTAGTTTCTTTAGGATCAACCATCCTTGCCATCACCTCATCCCAGTCTTGAGCATTTTCGGTGAAATTTTCATCCTCAAACCGGTCATGGGCATAAGGCCAATAGGATGATACATGTGATGCATGTTTCAAGACTAGACCTTTGGGATCATTCTTGTGAAAATGGCCAGTCTGGAATCATAATTCCAATTGACTTAACCCTTCTTTCTTGGCCTGCGTGGTGTCCTTGACCATGTAGAAGCCAATATGAAACCCATAACATATGAAGGCTCGCTTCTTGTCCTTTACTAAAGTGGCGTTACAGACTTGCAAAATGGTCTGATAACAAATTTTCCCTAATACTAGTTGATCGGGGACATATATAGGTAACAGATGGGGTGCCCTTGTGGCGTCGAAAACCCTAATGTAGGTCTCGCGCTCATCTAGATACCAGTGGCCTACTTTCGATACAACCTTTTTGGCCGCATCTGACAGCCTTGGGCACTCTTTCTTGAACAACAAAGAATAAATTTGTGTGATAAATTGGTCACGGATGAGAGAATAGGATTTCTTGTACCTGTTTTCCCATAAGATGTCGAAGTATACATGGACCGAGATCTCAGAGGAGTGTCATCTTAAGTTCATTCTAGCGAAGACGTTCTTTGCGTAGACGATCTCCAGTAGATAAAAATCCATGTAGAAGGAAGGGGTTTCTCCCTCTTTCGACATCTGAGCTTGTCGTATGCAAGTGCTCAGTTGTTTGGAGATGATTTCACCCCAATTAAAACCTGTTCCAGAAATGGCTACGGTATATGACAAAGGCATCCAATCCTCCGAAAACTTGGCGTAGTCTTTCTCCCCATGCAATTGGCAGAGGAGGGCCATTAGATAGATGTAAGGCTCTCTCGGGTTGGTCGTTGGGTACCAACTAGAGGTCTGATTGGTGAACTTTTTATCCTCTCTCCACTAGGACGCCATAATCTTGTTGGTGTCATGCTTTTGATAGAAACTCAAAACAAAATCAATGTTCAAACGTTCCTCTGGCTCCCTGAGCTTATAGTAATTTTGAACTTCCACTGGGAGGAAAGCCTCGACGCATCCACCATCGTCGTTGTTAATTAAACACCTATGTGCATCAATGTGATCAATAAGCCATTTCAAGAGTTTGATGCAAGGGAATACCAGAGTCCTGCTCGCCACCATGTGCAGATAATCCTTGCGGACATTCGAGACTTCATCATCGAGTCTTCTCGTATAAGAATCGTTGTGCGGGGTATATCCGGGGAGTTCCTCCTGCTTGATTTTCTTAAAAATTTCTTCGCAACGTGCGAATATTGTCTTGGTCCCAATGTTCGAATCTATGTCTCCAAAGTTCAGGGGCTAGACGAAATCCTTCTTGGTGGTTGTCTTGACGATGGGCACTAGCTTTGGAGAAAATTCCAATTGCCTTGCAACCGCTGGGGAGGAACCTTCTCCCGCCTTTGGTTCTTGTATCTTTGGCGCTCTTGGAGATTTCCTGGTGGTAGGTTTCTTCGGAGGCATTGTTCCTGCAATCGAAAACAATCCTTTAAGCATGTGTACAGAGTAACGTTGGATGAAAACATACGAAATGAAGCGTAAAACACCCATAAGTTGGTACATACCTGTTATGCTTGCTAAATTTGTTGTTTTATACTCATTGGACCTTGGAAGCTTTCTTTGTATCGCTCATCTTGCTCCTCTGGGTGCTCTGAACTTCTTTGTGCGCAAAATAAGATCATACACAATGACTCAAAATAATATAACGGGAGATATCCTACCAGTCTTATAAACTAGTTAATACGAGTAATGGATGCAATTCAAAACAACCTACTACTGAATCTCTACAAATAAATTCTACGTGGGTTGACGACGGAGGCGCGGAGGGAGATGCATTATATCGGCAAGATTAAACGGTCCTTTTGATTTGCACACGAATTAACAACTAATGCGCGGTCCTGGAATTAATTAACCTTTTAAATGTGTCGTATCTAGCATATCTTAGAGCTAAAACATCCCATCACATTGCATTTCTCAATGAACGGCTCGGGAATTGGCGATATCCTTGTGTATGTTTTTGTTGGTATCCTCCTGAGAAAAATTCCGACGCTGACGAGTTTCAACGCACGATGCTAATGTGGAAAAACTGGTTCGAGGTGCAATGTGGATCTCTGGAGATAGTAACAACCTTAGAGAAAACTCGATTGTAAGTCTAGTCACTCAGGCAACGACAGGTGGCAACTGAGGATAGGTATTTTGACCGTACATCTCAGTCGGGGTTGGGTTTTTTAATAGATCACTTGTGTATTAAAATAATCCTGGGATTTTCGATGTTGAAAGTTATCAAGGATCGGCGATCGGGAATAGTTCAAGTGCGTAGTTTCTTTGCGGGTTATCATCTTCATAAATACCCGATGTCGAAAACATTTCGGAAGTCGGTGATCGGCGATATCATTCCTTTACTCGCGCGACACTTATTTTTTTTGTTCCTTCCCAACACCGACAAGGATCGATCATTGGCAATATTCTTGCGTTGACTCCTGTCGTGTAATAAACTCTCATCTGTTGATGTCGATGAAGATCATGGATCAGCTACTTTTGTCTTCTCAAGCATTCTATCACCTCTAATCCTTCCCGATGCTGAACTTCTTAAGCACGTTGGGGAAAAGTTTCGATTGTTGATTCCTCAAGTAAATGTTAGTCCTTTTTTAAATTTATGATGATCTTAGCATGCTCAAGTAGAATTTAAAAGACTCAACATGAAAACACAAAATGATAAACAAAGGAAACAATTTTCATACTGAAGTATAGTGCAAAAAACCAAGTGGTACCCAAAAGGTAAAATTTGGCATAGGCCTTTTAGGGTGTGTTGAGTGCTCAAAAAGTTGCAGTAATCATTGCAAGACATGGTTGTTTGGGCTCCTTCTCCCAGCAATTGATACTCCCTAAAGTAGGAGTTCATTTTGTTTTCTCCCTGTTGCTCTAGTGTTCCTGTAGGCTGCTCCTCAAGGAATGGTGGAAATAATGGTTTGGGTACTTTTTTTCTACCTACCTAGAATACACTTTGTGTCGGAACATAGGTATTACTCCATTCAAGAGTCCTACCACCTCTATGGCTCACTTTTGCATGGTTCCCATTGGTACCTCCTTGGTTTTGGTTTGCTTGGTTTCCAGAAAAGTACAGTGTCAGGAATTGTGTCAATTGTTGTTTCCCATTAGCTATTGATTCCAACAGCTGTATGGTTCTATCTTCAGTATGGTCCCCCATAACTCCTCCTACTTCTACTTATTCTGATGATTCTAGTCCTGGGGTAGGTTTCTTCCCTCCTCTAGTTTTCCTTTGCATAAATGCCTCAATAAATCACAGGTTGGAAAGATCACTAGCTTTGATACCACTGTAATGTCCCCAACTGGGTTATATGGGTTTATTATGTTTTCTGTCCAAAAATTGTTAATTCTCCTTGTGTAAATATGTCAAACAATTGGTATTAATGTTGTTGTTATCCCCTTACAAACAGTTTGCTCATACAAGAATATTGACAAACACATTCCATGCATCCATTATATAGAAAATAAAGCAAATAACCATGGCATATTATTATGGAAGGAAACAACAATATAATGATATCTAATGGATGTAATAACAGCAGCAAAATACTCCTGAACACACAAGAATAATGGTTGCAAGGAAGCTGCACAAATTTACTAACAAAAACAATACAAGGAAACCTGGAATGATGCTAATCTATGATACTTCTTGTGATGCTCTGCTCCAGTAATATCCACTATGCGAGTGGCCCTCTTGTAACCCTACGAACCTGATCCAAATGGCCTGCTACAATCCCAATCACATAGGTCCTCATGGGAAAATCATTGGACATCTAGTGGGGCCTAACGGGATGCTCGTACTCAACCCGTGGGGATTCCCTAAACCCTAGTTTATATGAAACCCTCATGAAACCTGCAAATGTCTGGACTCGGCCTTGTCTTAAAAGTTTCGTAAACCTCCTATGTACCTCGGTAACTCTCCAACTGAATGCAAAACTCCCAAGTGAAGCTCCAATGGTAATCCTATATGGACTCCCCTCTTATCTGGCTAGGGTGGGTATTGCACCACGGAAACTAGACTACAATAGTGGAAGAGTTGCTAAACCCTAACAAAACAATGTCTCTAAGAGCACTCCAAAATGAGAAATCAAGTCATAATGCCAAAGAGAAGGGTTAGCCCTCTATTTATCCTTCCTCTGAGCCTTCTAGATCTTTCCCCTTTTTTGACCAAATCAAGCCCTCACTTTATCTTCCCTCCAATTTTACTTAAATATAATTATTTATTTTATTTAATGTCACTTTAGAATTTGACATTCTTTTAACCCAGTGACACCAAATAAACCTCCTTCACTCACTTTTCCCTTGTTGACTATAACCTACAAAAGTCGTATAGGCTATTGAGACATCCTCCATCATGATCAATTGGAAGGGGAAGTTACACCCTAGCAAACCCAAGCTCTAGAAAAAGTAGAACAATGGAAAACAATAAGCTAAAATTCAGTGTAACATCCCCATTTATAATCCCCATTTTAGCGATGTGTAGCTAAATATGATGTACGGTCACGGGACCGAATATGTAATTTGTATACATTGTATATGATCATAATAATAATATAAATGTGATGTTGGTTGCAGGTGGACACAAAAAGAGTAATTGGGGGATAAGTTTCCACAAGAGAGGGGAATTCCTAAGAATACTTAAGAGAGGGGTCCAAGGGAAGGGAATTATTCATGGGTATTAATTCCAACCCACTTTCTTAAAATTATTACTTCGAGTGAACCTTTCTAATTTCCTTTTGAGTGTATGAGAGCCCAATCATTAAACACATATAAGAGGGGTTGGTGGGAAAAATCACATCCCATAGTTATGAAAGCATGGGAGTGTTGATATTTTTATGTAACTGCAAAAGATATTCTTTTGTATTTGTATTGGTCAAACATCGAGAAGGTTATTATATTCTTATTGTATAAATCGTCTCAAAATAAATTATTATTTTATTGTTATCCTTATTGTAAAAGTCAAAACTACCCCTCTTATGGTTGCATCTTTTTGGGAGTCAAGTTGTGTGTATAAATAGAGGCTGAGTTCCTCTCATTTGTATACACACACAACTCACCTTCTCTTGTGTATTTGGAGCATAGCAAAGGAGGTCTAGCGTAGGAGGTCTTGGTTTCTTGGTCTTTGGTATCTTGGTCTTGTTAGAAAAACAGGATCGCGGAGCAAGAAAATAAAACAAATGCGGAAATAAAACATAGAAGAGACAAAATAAAATAGAGACGCATATATATGTGGTTCACCCAGTGTGGGCTACGTCACCTAGATAAATTGCCAGGTCTTTCCTTTTATTATCCAACAAAATGAAGGGATACAACCTATAGCACACCTGTTGTAACTTCCTCTTCTTTCTCTCACAGTCTCCTCTCTCAAAATACAATATTCATAATTATACACAACCACAATACAATTCCCTCATAAAAGAGGGTTGCCTTCTAGGGGAAAAAACCCTAACATAACTTCTACCGTCAAATCTGCGACCTTATAATGAACGGTCCAGATTTACTATGAAATTACAATATACATTTACAAGGCAATTTTTCCTTTGGGGTCTTCACCCCTGAACCCCCGCTATCCCTCGGACACTGCAGGGGGGGGAAGCCCACCCTGCAACCCCACCCCCCCGTGTGGAGGGGTGTACAATCTTCATGGGGTATAAACATGACCAAAAACAAAGACCTCTGAATCAGGAAGATAACTAGGCTCCACAACCAACATGTCTTGGTCTATTTGTGAAGAGATATAGTGTGACATTGTATTGGTTGAAGGAATATATATTAAAGAATTCGTTGTTGGGTTTTCTCCCCCGCGACGGTTTCCCAGGATATATCTTGTGTTCTGGGATTGTTTATCTTTCATTGATCCTGTTACATGAAATTGTTAATGAATGTTAAAGAAGATAACTGTAACTTCTAAAATTATAACATGGTATCAGAGCAAGCCTGAATATAATACAGTTCGCAGATCTAGAAGACAAAAGGAGCCATTTTTCTTGATAGGAGTGGTTGTCGGACAAGACAAGACCAAAAAAAAGTGCACCCTAGTGAAGTGCGTATTTTCCCTGGATCAGATCTTCAGAATCCAGAATTTGTGATTTAGGGGCAAGATGACTACCGAAACAAAGATTGATGAGAAGATGGAGGGAGCTGACAACTTCATCACCTGGAGGTACAAAGTATCCCTCCTCCTAGAAGAACGTGATCTAGAGAAGTTCACTAAAGAAGAGGTTTCAAAACCAAAGGGAGATGAGGCTAAAGAAAAGCACAAGAAGGATATGGTCAAAGCAAAGATAATTATTGTAGACTCCATTAAGGACCATCTTATCCATCACATATCTTCATTATCCACTCAAAAATAAATGATGGATGCCTTAACCCCACTGTTTGAAGGAAACAACATCAATCGAAGAATGACCTTAAGAACTAAGTTAAAGAACATGAGGATGCAGAATTCAGAAACCATCCACTCTTACTTCTCAAGAGTGAACCAGATCAAGGAGAAAATAGAAGCCATTGGTGATACATTGAATGGAGAAGAAATGGTGATGACCACCTTGAATGGCCTCCCAAGGTCATGGGATGCATTTATTCAAGGGATATTCTCAAGAAGGAAGCTACCCAATTTTAGTAGGCTATGGGAATATTGCAACCAAGAAGAAGCAAGCAAGGTAGCAAGAGAAGAGAAGATGACATATGGTGATCAATCCCTAGCCACCCACACCAAGAAAGGAAAGAGAAAGAAATAACCCTCCTCACCCAAGAAGTTTTAGAAGGGCCGAAGAAATAACCCAAATATCATATGTTTCTGTTGTAAGAAAATGGGACACATTGCTAGGAATTTTTCCCTCATTCAAAGACCAAGGGAAAAGAAAGGAGGTAAAAGGCATCATGTTTATACAACTGAAGATGATGATCCACCCAAGAAGTTTGCAAAGGAATATGAATCAAGTGATGAGGAGTATGTTCTTATCTCATCCCTTAGAGGAACTATCACTCATGGAAGTGACATTTGGTTGGTGGACAGTGGTGCTTCCAACCACATGACAGGTTATAAAGACTCCTTGTCTAACCTTACTAATAAGGATTCACCGAACAAGATGAAATTGGGAGATGATTATCAGTATTCGATCAAAGGAGTAGGAGAAGCCTCCAACAATTTAGACTCGAGAAATCCAATAAAGATGAAGGAATTTATCTATGTTCCTGGATTGAAGAAGAACTTTCTCTCGATTTCAACATTGAATGAGAAGGGTTACATAGTTGAATTTGTTGATGGACAAGTTCTTATGTGGCCTAGAGGGAATAGTTTTGATGATGTTGTGGTGATTGGAGTTCAATAGGGAGGACTCTACAATTTGAAAGGGCGATCAGATTCAGCATTAATTCAGGGCACTATGAATCCCAGTGAATTATGGTATAGGAGATTTGCTCACCTACATTACAAGTCCCTACCGAGTGTGAGGAACATGGTGATGGGACTACCAGAGATCCAGGAAAAAACAGATGACTTGTGCAAAGGTTGCACACAAGGAAAGAACGTGAAGCACTCCTTTCCCAACAATGATAGCAGAGCCAAAAGAGTATTGGATGTCGTGAATTCGGATGTGTGTGGACCGATGTCAGAAACTTCACTAAGAGGATATGTATATTATGTGTCTTTTATTGATGATTACTCATGTAAAACTTGGATCTATTTGTTGAAGGAAAAGAATGAAGTGTTTGGAAAATTTAAATAATTTAAGGCACTGGTAGAAAACCTAACAGAGAGGAAGATAAAGACCTTGCGATCAGATAATGGAAAAGAATTCACTTCAGAGGAATTCAAAGAATATTGCAAGGAAGTTGGGATTAAGAGGGAAATTTCTACTTCTAAAATCCTTAGTAGAATGGAAGAATCAGATGATCATGGAAGTAGTGAAGGCTATGATCCATGATAAAGATCTACCTATCCATCTATGGGCATAAGCAACAAATATTGCACTGTACATGTAGAAAAGTCCCCACAAAGTACTTGAAAACAAGACACCAGAGGAGATGTTTTAAGGAGAGAAGCCAGAAGTCAACCATCTAAGGATATTTGGCTACCCTTTATTTGTGCATGTCCCAAAGGAAAAGGGGACAAAATTTGATCAATCCAGAAAGAATGGCATATACATGATATATATTCCTGGTCACCGAAAATTTGAGATTAGTCGAGATGTCACCTTCGATGAGAGTGCATTTTTCAGCAAATCAAAATAGGACTATGAAAAATAGGCTCATTAGGAGGAGAATTAAGTTACTAGAGTTCTAGAGGCAGAAGCAGTTGAACCAGAGGAAGTCATTCATGAGCATAATGACATGATAGAACCTCGAAGGCCAGAAAATATGCCTTCTCGTAAGAGAAGACCATCTTGGGCACAAGAGCTCATCAGAGATGCAGAAATATATGGTGCCCCAGAAAAATATCTCAGGGAAAGTAAGAAGTCGATATTGTATTCCAACTATGTGGCATGTTTGTGTGATATCATGGATGCATAACCGTTCAGTTATGAAGAGGCTGCAGAAAAGAGGGTATGGAAGGATTCCATGGGGGAGGAATATCATTCCATAGTAAATAATGATGTTAGGGATGTGATCCCCAAACTGAAGGAGAAATCAATCGTAAGTTCAAAATGGATCTACAAAATGAAATATGCAGTTGATGGCAGTATTGAAAAGTATAAATCTAGATTTGTGGCTTGAGGATTCTCTCATAAGGAGGGCATTGACTATGACAAGACATTTTCTCTTGTGGCGAGATATACCTCGATCAGGACTATACTTTCACTGGTCGCAGTAATGAAATGGAAGGTGCATCATATGGATGTGAAGACAACCTTCTTGAATGGTGAAATAAAAGAGGAAGTATATGTGGAGCATCCACAAGGGTTCAAGGTACATGAAAGGGAGACACATGTGTGCAGATTGAAGAAGGATTTATATGGATTAAAGCAGACACCCAGAACATGGTATGGCAGGAACGACAGTTTTCTGACGAGCTTAGGATTTACAAAGAGTAGTACAGATCCTAACCTTTACTTTAAGGTTTTGGATGATAGTCTGGTAATAGTATTGTTGTATGTGGATGACCTGTTTCTAACAAGTGTGGAAAAGCTCATCTCATAGTGTAAGAGAAAATTGGTTGTTGAGTTTGAGATGACAGATCTTTGGATGATGCATTACTTTTTGGGTCTCGAGGTATGGAAAATATAGGATGACATCTTTATGAATCAAGGGAGTATGGAGTGGAAATCTTGAAGAGGTTTGAGATGTTGGATTGCAAGGTAATGGCTACACCTATGGTATCAAATATGAAGTTGTTGCAGGATATGACTTCAGATATTGTGGATGTTACTTTATATAGGAATATGGTGGGTTCATTGATGTACTTGATGAACACGAGACCGAATATATGTTTTGTTGTGAACACCCTAAGTCAGTATATGGAGTAGCCTAGGTAGGTTCATTTGGTTGCAACAAAACATGTGATAAGGTACCTTAAGGGTACATTGGATTATGGTCTCAAGTATGTAACAGACCATGAGTTCGGGGCATATGGATATTCGGATTCAGATTGGGCCAGTAGTATTCTTGATCAAAAGAGTACTTCGACATATTGTTTCAGTCTAGGCTCCAATATGGTTTCGTGGAGCAACATGAAGCAGTCATGTGTAGTACTCAGTACGGCTGAGATTGAATATGTGGCAGCATTTGCAGCATGTAGAGAAGCAGTGTGGCTTCAGAATTGTTGTCTGGGTTATTTTGTCTCAAACTTGAGGCGACCTGCATTTAGTGTGACAACCAGAGTTGCATGAATTTGTTAGAGAATATGGTGTTCCATGACAGGTCGAAGCATATCGAGATCAAATATCACTATATCAGGGATATGGTCCAAAGGGGAGAAGTGAGGCCCGAATATGTGACTATCAAGGAGCAGGTTGTGGATGGATTGACCAAGCCACTATCGAGGACAAATTTCGAGCACTTCAGGGACAATATTGGCATGATCCCTCTTCAGAGGGAGTGACAAGGTATAGATGCATTGTGTGGTAGTGGATGTCCTGAGGACATGTTTTAGCTATTTGAAAGCTATCCACATGCCTTCGATGCATTGGATGTAAAGTCACAAGGGTGCACATGATGAGGTACAGATGCATTGCGGGGTAGTGGATGTCCTGGTAGCATGTTAAATCTATTTGAGAGCTACCCATAGGTCTTGGATGCATTGGATGTGAAGTCATGTTGTACTATGGATATCCGATGATGTATAGATTCATATGTTAAATAGTTTGTAATATACCAGATATAAAAAGTATGCAGAATAGAAATAAAATGCTAGAAATGGAAGAATAACAACAATATAACCAGAACAATCACCACAATAACACTGAAATGATATAAGAATAACAACAGAAATAACACTTTGATTCTGAGAGCAATGTTCACGGGCCTCTTCGAGGGGGAAACCTCCAGTCGAGCAGAGCTCTATTACAATAATATCCAAGCTAGGGTTCTCATACCCTCGACTCCTATTTATACTAAATGTGTTTATCAAAAGAAGCATCTAGAGGAAGATCCTTCTAGAAGCGGAAGCTTCTATTAGGTTTTCTTACATTCGACTTATTTTATTTTATTGCAAGGCCTTATTAATATTGACCTTTATTACATCTGAATATATTGTTCTACCTATGTGCGGGTTAGGACTTTAACATGTCCTCCCCATTAAAAATAGCCTTATCCTCAAGGCTTGAGATGTGGAAATTGCTACAAAATAGTAGTTGGTTCCCAAGTGGCATCTATTGGAGTTGTATCTTTCCACTGGAATAACACTTCCTTAATGGTTCTCTGACGTAGGCGACACTCACGCTGGTCCAAAACTGCTTCTGGTTGTAGCCAAATGGATCCTTCTTCGGCTAACTCGGGAAGGTTGGTTTGAATTTGGCACTTATTAAGCATGAAACATGAAAAACAGGATGTAGCTTCGAATGATTGGGCAAAGCTAACTGATAGGCCACCTATCCCACATGCTTAAGAACGGTATAAGGAACATAAAATTTGGGTGCTAGCTTCTGACAATGCTCGACCTTGAGGGAATTTTGCTTGTAATGTTGCAGTCGAAGAAACACCTGATCCCCTTCTGCAAATTGATGTTCAGAGTGACCTTGATCTGCTTGTTGCTTCATGCAATTTTGTGCCATGACCAAATTCTCTTTGAGGGTACGGAGAATAGCCTCTCGAACTGTAAGTGTTTGGTCAACCGCCTGTACCTTTGAGACACCAGGTAAGTATGAGAGAACTAAAGGGGGATTCTATCCATATACCACTTCAAAAGGAGTCATGCGAGTAGTTGTATGGTATGAAGTGTTGTACCACCATTCAGCTAGGGGTAACCATTGAGCCCACTGATTTTTCTTTTCAGAGGAAAAACACCTCAAATATGTTTCCAAACACTTGTTGAGAACTTCCATTTGACCATCAGTCTAGGGATGATAAGTTGTGTTGAGATGCAATTGGGTGCCTTGTAGCTTGAACAGTTCTTGCCAAAAATTGTTGGTGAAAGTTGGGTCGCGATCAGAAACAATAGAGTGTGGCATGCCATGAAGCTTGAATACATGATCCATGAAAAGTTGAGCCACCGTGGATGTTGTAAATGGGTGTTGAAGAGCACATAAATGAGCATACTTGGAAATGCGATCAACAACCACCATGATGACTGATTTGTTTCTCGATTTGGGTAACCCTGTAATAAAATCTATAGATATATCCTTCCAAATAGCAGGTGGAATCGGAAATGGTTGTAGTGTGCCCGGAGATTTGACTTTTTCTCCCTTGTGGCATTGACACACATCACATTCAGCAACAAAATTACGAATGTCTTGTTTCATACCATCCCAGGAAAAAGAATGTTTGACCCTGTCATAGGTTTTTCTAAACCCAGAGTGCCTTGTTGTGGGTGTAGCATGAAGCTCAGAAAGTATTGTGGATTTAAGTTTTGATTATTTACTTAAATACAAACGGCCTTTGTATCGAATCTCATCATGGAGCCAAGAGTACCCTGGGGAAGCTGGAGCATTGGACTGCAATTGTTGGATCAGATGCGAACTTTTGGGATCTTGTAGCCATTCCTGGCAAACGGCTTGGAGCCAATCTGGTACAATGAAGGAAAGAGAGAAAAGGGATCCTTCATATTCATATTTTTGGGAAAGTGCATCCGCAACCACATTGTCTTTGCCTTTCTTGTAAATGATCTCATAATCATATCCAAAGAGCTTAGTCACCCATTTTTGTTGCTCTAGGGAGGAAATGCGTTGTTCCAAAAAATAATTGAGGCTTTGATGGTCTATCTTAATTTGGAAGCATTGCCCCAATAGGTAAGGGTGCCACAAATCAACGGCATGCAAAATAGCCAACATTTCCTTTTCATAGATTGATTTGCTTGGATTTCTTTCAGACAGTTGCTTGTTGGTAAAGGCCAAAGGCCTACCCTCTTGCATAAGGACAACACCAATTCCTTTCCCTGAAGCATCACATTCCAAGACAAAGGTCTTTGTGAAATTAGGAAGGGCCAGGACTGGAGTGGTGCACATGGCCATATTCAAGGTTTGAAAAGCTTGAGCAGTTGTTGGAGTCCAAGTGAAAGAGTTATTTTTTAGGAGTGCGATGAGAGGTGCGAAAATCTTTCCATAATTCTTAACAAACTTGTGATAGTAACCTGTTAAGCCTAGAAATCCACGCAAGATTTTGAGAGTCTTTGGGTGAGGTCAGTCTTGCATAGCTTCAATCTTTTTAAGATCCACCCTGACGTCATCCTTGCCAACCAGATGACCCAAGTACTCGACTTCTGAGGTGCCAAAAGCACATTTAGATTGTTTCAGGAAAAGTTGGTGCTGAGAGAGTAGATGGAGAACTCGATCCACATGAGCAAGATGGTCTATCTAGGTTTTTCTATAGATGAGGATATCATCAAAGAAAACTAAGGCAAAATAACGGAGAAATGGATGGAAGACATTATTCATGAGGCTTTGGAAGGTGGAGGGGGCATTACACAAGCCAAAGGGCATGACCAAAAACTCATAGTGGCCCTCATGAGTTTTAAAGGCAGTCTTGGGAATGTCTGCCTCTTTCATACATATCCGGTGGTAGCTCGAACGAAGATCAAGTTTAGTAAAGAATTGGGCACCACTCAATTCATCCAAGAGGTCATCAATGACAGGAATGGGGAATTTGTCTTTAATGGTAAGTTTTCTGAGGGCATGGAAGTCAGGACACATTCGCCAAGAAACTTCTTTCTTCGGGACCATGACCATAGGAGAAGAGTAGGGGCTTGTACTATGGTGGATAACGCTGGCATTAAGGAGTTTCTGAACCATTTTCTCAATTTCATTTTTTTGGGAAAATGGGTGACGATACAGACGGATATTGGGAGGAAGGCTTCCGGGTACAAGGGGAATGGAATGATCATGAACACCACAGGAAGGAGGGAGTCCCTGGGGAGTGGAAAATACCACTTGATGTTTAGAAAGGATGGCTTGGAGGTCTTGCAGCACCGAGGGTGTATTTGTTGCTTGTATGGCATGGAGTTGAGAAATAACACCAGAATGACCTTTTTTGAGTAGTTTTTCCATGTGATGGGAACTAATGATCTCAGGTGAACCAATGGTGATGCCTTGGAGCTTATATCGGTGGCCCTCCTCATTGAATTTCATGGTTAATTCCTTAAAATCCATGAGAATGGGACCCAAAGTCCTTAGCCAGTTTGCACCCAACACAATGTCACAACCGCCCATGTCGATAGAAAACATATGAGATTTCAGGTGGTAGTCACCAATTTGGAGACCACATTTTCACAACTCCCTCCACATTTCATGGAGCCACCATTGGAAATTATGATTTGGAAATTATTGACGGCATGGATGTAGCAATGAGTTTCTTGGGCAATGCGGCGATGAATAAAATTATGGGTTCTTCCACTATCAACCAGAATGATGACCTTCCTATGCTTGATGTAACCGATTAGCTTGAGGGTTTGGGGAGCGGAGAAGACAATGAGAGCATTGAGGGAAATGACCGGTTCTACTTCGGGAGGGGTTATGTCAGTGGTTTTATGTGACTCAGACACAAGGGGAGTTTCAATATCCTCTTTTGAAATATCCTCCGAGATGGCCATAAAAAGATTTTGTTCCTTACACTTGTGGCCTGGGAAATATTTGTCAACACAATTATAACAAAGGCCTTTGAGTTGGCATTCAGCCATTTCAGCCCTGGTCAATTTTCGGATCTTTAGTGGAGTGGAGGGGGTAGTGGGATTTACTGGTTTAGTGCGAGGAATAAAGGAGGGTTTCCAGTTTTGAGAAGATACAACCTGTTGTGATTCTTTATCTCTTTTAATAGCCTCCACCCAACTCTGAGGCCGAGCCATGAGGACATGGACCTAAATCTCATCCTTGAGGCCACTGATAAAACACTCTCAGAAAAAGGCATCAGACATGCCCTCTATCTGAAAAGCCAGGCACTCAAAGGCGTCTATAAATTCTTCCAATGTTCCTGATTGTTTCAACTTTGTCAAACGGCCCAAATGGTTGGTGTCAGTGTCAAAGCGTTCATAAAGCTCTTCCACAAAGTGTGTCCAAGCAATATACCCTTGAAGGGAAGTTTTTCTCCATTGCCACCATTGCCAACGTTCTTGATCTAGATGGAGAACACCATATCGGAGTTTGGCCAAGTCATTTGTAATGTTGTATAAAGAGAATTAATGTTCCATTTGGGTTACCCAACTAGTGGGGTCTGAGCCATCAAATTTGGTCACATCCACCTGCGGAAGGCGTAGGTCATGTTGAAAGTGATGGTGCTGAAAGTTATGGGAATGAGAGGAATGTTTAGCTTCAGTATGTGGAGGTGAGTCAGAGGAAGGGTTATCTGTAGGGATATGCAGCTTGGTACAGAGCGTCGAAAAGACAGATTCAAGCTGGGTGGTCAGGTCTTGTTTGATTTCCTCCATTGAGGACTGCATGGTTGTATTGATGGCGGCAACATTGGAACTAAGTTGTTTCACTTCTTGTTGGGTCTCGATGACACTAGATTGTAAGGTATTGAAGCGAGCTTCCAAGTCTTGGCTACAGGTATGGGCCATGAGGACGAGGGGCGGGTGGGATAAAAAAAATTTCCAAAAAATGATATGTATGAATGTGATAAGGGAAAAAAGATGAATCCACTGGAATAGGTCTCAAGAATACTGTAGTGATGAAATGCCCAAATGCTTAACCAGGAAGAAATGTGTAGTGATTTGGAAACCCGAACATAGTTGTGCAGCAATAGATCTTGTATGTTTTAATTTGTTTATGTTTTTCTGTCCCCGAGGGTTAAGTATTCAAGGGTTCTACAGACAAGGGTTTGCCCTGTGCTATAGCTTTCTGATATATGTGCGGGGTCCAACAGTAGTACTTGGCCCAATATCTCAGGGCACTAACTAAAGAGGCTAGACCGTACCCTTAGTCGTACTACCCGACTACCCAGGTACTAGAGAGTATCTTCCCGAGTGTTGCTCTCAGTGGCACTATAGCAGTTAGGCGGCCGGTCAATTTATCTAAAGAGGGCTTCATGTAATCTAGGCCAATCCGTACACAGGTGTTGTCTGATGCGCTACCACTCGAAGGGGTACCAACAGGGGTTACAAGGGTGGCCAAAAAATGTGCGCTTAAGTACCACTTGTATTTCCTACGTGTATGGTTCCCTCAACCGCGGGTTTATGCGCGTAACGACAGATCTTTGTGGCTTAAAGACGCCGAAATACGTCTCTACCCTGGAAAAAAAAAATTACCCACAATTTCTGCCAAGGAAAGTGCTCTGATACCACTTGTAATATGCCAAATATAAAAAGTATGCACAACAGAAATAAAATGCTAGAAATGGCAGAATAACAACAATATAACCAGAACAATCACCACAATAACACTGAAATGATATAAGAATAACAACAGAAATAGCAATTTGATTCTAAGAGCAATGTTCACGGGCCTCTTCGAGGGGGAAACCTCCAGTCAAGCAGAGCTCTATTACAATAATATCCAAGCTAGGGTTCTCATACCCTCAACTCTTATTTATACTAAATATGTCTATGAAAAGAAGCATCTAGAGGAAGATCCTTCTAGAAGCAGAATCTTCTATTAGGTCTTCTTACATTCGACTTATTCTATTTTATTACAAGGCCTTATTAATATTGACCTTTATTAAATTTGAATATATTGTTCTACCTATGTGTGGGTTAGGACCCTAACATAGTCAATGGTCATGAGCTTGTGTGGAAACAAAGAATACTTTCCTAGTTAAGAGGGAGTGTTGATATTTTGATGTAACTATGGAAGATATTCTTTTGTATTTGTATTGGTCAAACCTCGAGAAGGTTATTGTATTCTTATTGTATAAATCAGCTCAACATAAATTATTATTTTATTGTTATCCTTATTGTAAAAGTCAAAACGACCCCTCTTAGGGTTGTGTCTTTTGGGGAGTCAAGTTATGTGTATAAATAGAGGTCGAGTTCCTTTCATTTGTATACACACACAACTCGCCTTCTCTTGTGTATTTGGAGCATAGAAAATGAGGTCTAGCGTAGGTGGCCTTGGTTTCTTGGTTTTTGGTATCTTGTTCTTGGTCTATTTGTGGAGAGCTATAACGTGACATTGTACTGGTTGAAGGAATCTATATTGAAGAATTGGTTGTTGGGTTTTCTCCCCCACGAGGGTTTCTTGGGATATATCTTGTGTTTTGTGATTGTTTATCTTTCAGTGATCTTGTTACATGCAATTGTTAATGAATGTTAAATAAGAAAATTGTAACTTCTAAAATTATAACAGGGAGCTGAGTACAATCAAACTTGGGAAATGTGAGTCAACTCTCATGGGTAAAAGGAAAAATCAAATGGATATTGTGGGAAATTTTTGTATGTAGTTTTTAGAGTAGCAAGAGATTGTGGATCATTGGAGATTGAAGGTATCCATAGTAGGTGTTGTGGGTAGATTTTTGGAGCTCTTGTTGCATGAAGAAGTAGGTTGTTATACCTGTAGAGAGGGATATTTCTATGTGAGAGAATTTCCCTTGGACAGTGGGTTGTTCTATTAGTTTTCTTGGGGCGGATAGAACCCCTGGAGTCCCTAGCCATAGAGATTCCCAACCAAACTTTTGTTGGATCCCTGGAAGGAAGAGGGAAGGCCTGATGGACTATGTGCGGTGAAGGGGGATCCCAATTCCTTGGGTTGCATAAGTTGAGGGGAAGAGAGAATTGGAGGATTGGGATAGTTGTAGGAAAAATAGTTTGTTGTGGGGGTGAAATGGGTTGTGAGAGACACCCTATTTTTTGGAATCGTAGCCCATATTGGGGGTGATTTTTTGTTGAGATTTGGAGCAACAAATCTATGGTTAGGTGGGATGTATTTCCCTTGCAGTTAGTTGTTCATTTGTTGTCAGAAGAAGAGTGTTTTTATCTTTTTTTTATTAGTTTTATTCATGGGTTTTTATTGTTGTGTATAACTCTGATTTTAAGAAAATATATGATGTTTTTTATGAGTTTTAATCATTTGCATTCATGTTGTTAATTATTTATGCTAGATACATATGTTTTTAATTTTGTATTAGAGTGCATTTAGTTCATGGTATCAAAAAAAAATTATGGGTAAGGTAGTGGGATCACTACAAGTTAGGATCTAATGTTAATATGGGGGTGCGTTATCAAGTTGTTGTTGATTAAACCCCAAATTCCTTCGATGTTAAAAATCCTTAGGGTCAAAATTTTTCCAAGGGTTATTTATCTCGTTTAGAGAAACCCCATGCACCTAGAGGAAATGACAGAAGCAATCAGTTAGGTTCAAACATTTTTGAAATTTTGTCTCAAGAATATTTGACTCCATCCACTAAGTCATAAGCCATAGGTGTTATGGATACATCAAGAAAGAACCTTGGGGAGCCACATTTAGTCCAAATTCTAGAAGCTTTTCAATCAAGTTGGGCAAATTCAAGAATCTCTTCTCAAGAGGAACTAGAAGATTTGAATAAAGAGTCTTATGATATTTGTGAAGAAGAGGCCTCTTGGGCTACAACAAATATAAAACTCATGTGGGCATGGAAGAAGTAGAAAATTACATAGATGCATAAATCACCTTATTTGACCATAATGCTAAAGGTCTGAAGGCTCTCGGTCCTATTGTAGAGGAGATTGGAAATGGGGATTCAAAAGAGAAAAGTCCTCATCAATCGGGAAGGAATATGCATAAGACTCTTAGGGAAGAACATGAAAATAAAGATATTATGATGGGTTCACCATTGACAATAGTGAAATGTATGAGGACTAGGAGTAAATCCACAAAATCCCATGGAAATAGTGTGCCTCCTAGAGGAGGGATTGTCAAACATTGAACTAAATAATGATTTTAGTCTCTTGGAATTGCAGAGTTTTAGGCAACAGTTGTAAAAAAGTTGAAATTAAGGAACTAATAAAATGTGAGAAGCCTACAATTATCTTGTTCTAGAAGATAAAATGAGCTCATCTAAAGTAATTAAAATAGGAAAGCAGTAATGGAGACAAAGTGAAGGGATAGTTGAAGATTCTAGAGGACCATATGGGGGTTTATGTACCCTTTGGAACAATTAGGTGGTAAGTTTGGAATTTTCTTTCCAGAATCAAAATTAGATATATACCAACTTTAAATATATCCAAACATGTAAGTTATTCAACATTTTCAATTTGTACATGCCAATGAGTTATGCAAAGAAAAGTGATTACTAGGAATCTCTTATAGCTCTCAAAAATTCAGAATTTGTTTCTTATAGTATAATAGTGGGAGATTTCAATGTTATCTTGCACAATTATGAGAAAAGAGGGGGAAGAATTGTAAAATATGCTTTTAGGGAGAAATTGGAAGATCCGATAAGTGAATGGGATTTAATAGATATTAAACCAATTAAATGGAAATATGCATGGACAAACAAAAGATATAGCCTAGGTCATATTGTTTCCGGGATTGATAGATTTATGGTGCACAATGATCTCCTCTTGTAGAAATGTTCTTTTAAATCCAATATTGTCTCCTCTACTATCTTGAATCATAAGCCCATTGTGTATATTTTTAGAATTCTCTGGATTATGTTCCATTCCCCTTTTTATTTAATCTACTATGGCTTAACTTGCAAGAAGCGATAGATTATGCGCTCTCATCATGGCAAATATGGATCCCAAGTACCCCGATGTATGTGTGGGAAAAAATGCCCTCAAAGATTAGGTAAAGGTATCTTATACCTTGTCATATATTGAGAAAGAGAAAATCATATCAAAGTAAGCATAAATACAATCAAATATGGAGGTCGAAGAGGTCAAATCGCAATTGCAAAAGGAATAAGTGACCCTCCAAAACAAATTTAATAAGGTCGTGCACTCAAAAGAGGAACATTGGTGGCTAAAATCAAGGGATCTGAGCACCAATTTTTTCCATAATCAAGCAAAAGCACGACTTGTAAAAACTAATGTGAGAGAGATATTAAGGGAGGATGGAACAAAAATTTATGATATTGAGGAATTAAAAAATATTATTAAGCAATATTATTTCTCTCTATTCGCTCAGTAGAGTGAAGCAATTTCTGGAAATGAAGAAGCTGTTCTAGAGAATATCCTCTTAGTGGTCAATGGTGAGGAGAACAATGAGTTGATAAGGCCAATTGAAGAAGCCGAAATACAAAAATCCAATTGGAGCTTGGATCCTGATAAAGCTCCAAGGCCTTATGGGTTTTCCATTTCCTTTTATAGGTTTTTTTTAGGGATATTATCAAGTATGATCCAAAGAGAATGCTTCAATATGCCCAATGCTCTTGCAAAATGGGGGAGTACGAAATCATCCTTTTTGGCCCTAATCCCAAAGGAAATTAACCCATCTTCCTTTGTTAGATTTAGGCCCATTTCCCTTTGTAATTATTCATACAAAATCATGACCAAGATTATTGCCAATTGGTTGAAAAAACTCTTGTCAAAAATTATTTTTGATAACCACGGAGGGTTTATGAAAAATAGGAATATTATAGAAAACATTGTGTTGGTGTAGGAAACCATCCATTCAAGTTTGGTGGCAAGGGAGAAAGGGATGATTATTAAATTGGATATGGAAAATGCTTTTGACTGAGTTAGGTGTTCCTTTCTTTTCAAGGTCATGGGAAAATTTGTATTCAACTCTTTATTCATTCAATGGATAGCTTTGTGCATTGGATCTCCTTGGATAGCCCCTTTAGTTAATGGTCCACCCACCTCCTTTCAAGGTAGGAGAGGATTGAGGCAAGGATACCCTCTTTCACCTCTCCTCTACATTATTGTGGTAGATTCTCTCAATTGCAAGCTTGAATTAGAAAGTGATATTGGAAATCTTATGGGATCAATATTATTCGAGGTTCAAAAATCATCAAGCATTCTCAGTTTGTGGATGACACTCTTTTTCTTAGGGGAGATTCTCTAATCATTTCCTTTAGATTCAATCAAATTTTGGACACTTTCCTAGATGCTTTTGGAGAAGAAGTCAATTGCAAAAAATGCAATTTTTGGATGGAATGGTAGCTCCCAGATATTACACCCCATTTCTAGACTTCTTCAATTTCCTTTTGCTGAAAATTGGTCTTTTTTCAAGTATCTAGGGATTCCCATTTCTCATAGAAGATCACCTTTTCACTCTTGGTCTAGTATCCTAGATAAAATCGTAAATAAATTTGGACAATGGGGTCACAATGGCTAAACCCAGAGGGGCGAGTTGTTTAAATCAAATCAATGTTATTTAATTTACATGTTCAACTATGTTGCACCAACTAGCATAATGAATCAAATTTCAATCAATATCAAAAAGTTGTTATGGCAAGGGGAAGAACAAACCAAAAAAAAATATCATTTAATTAATTGGAAGATTGTTAGAAGTCCAAAGGATAGAGACGGACTGGGGATCAAAGACCCGATATGGTTGGGGTTGGCTCATAGCAAAAGGGAGTTGCTCCTTTCTAATGGTGGGAACCTCCTAATATTTCAAACTCAAAGAACAAGTAAGGAAAGTCCTAAATTATTGGCCTTTTCTTTCTGATAATTTTGTAAGGGATTTTTCAGGCTCAATATATTTTGAATTTTTAGAGTGGAACAAAGTTTCAACTTGAAAATTATGGGTGCCTAGTGGATACAGTTAATCTTTGTTAGTTTTGGGTTTCTGTGTTGTCCTCTTATCTCCTCTAAACCCAGGCTTGCGGACTCCATCCTTTTGATTTCTTGCCAATTATGGAATTTCTCTCTAGTAAATGATCTTGTTGGTTTTGATGTTTCTGTAGTTATGGACAATGAAGCTAATCAAGAATTCCAACAATTTATCCATCGACATGAGGAGATCACTCTGGCTAACAACAGTGCTTTATTGGTAATTTCTTCAAAAACTTATGATATGAAGCAGACTTGATCCACCCATAATGCCAACGTTATGAGTATTCTTCTCTAGAAGTAGAGAGTTGATTCTCTAGAAACTGAATGCAATGGACCTCACAGTTTGCTTCCTTCTCAACTAGTGGAAAATATTTCAATGGCTTCTCACAATCAGAGAACAAAAAACTCTTTTCAATCAGTCTTGAAGGAAGAATAATTAGTCCAACAACTTCATGATCCTATGGAAATCAAAGGTGTTGGCTCCCCTCAATCCGACAGGCGACAAGAAGAAGAAGGAAGTGTCCATCAATATAATCTTTCGTATGTATAATCGGGTTATATTTGTTTTAGGGAAATATGTTAGATTAACCACCTGTAATCCAACACGAAACTCTTGTTTAGCTAAGACTCTTAATTTATTGGATGTATATTCTGATCTTTGTGTAGTTTTGTGGAAATCTCGGCACAACTTCGTTTTGAATGAATATAAAATTCTATTTTGGTTTGTGTGTAATGAAATTACCATTTCCTTCAGCACCTTCAGCATGTTCTCTATTACAATTACTCTTCCATCTCCAGCAATGCACTCTATTGCCTAGGTTCATTCACAATCTTCTTTCACTCTGTTTTATCCACCAAGGATTTCTTCATACCCTCTGCACTCTATCTTTTCCAACCTTCAGTTAGACAGTTTCACTGCCATCCACTCCTCTTCTCTTGCTTTCACCTGCAAGCAATTAATCTCTTCACATACTAGTCTATAAATCTCAAAAATCTTAACTCTTACCAGTATATGCTTCAATACATATTATTGCTGCAATTTCCTAACACTGTTCTTCAAACCAAGAATACCTCCTTTGCAGATTAGTTCTTCAAAAAACCTATCCTACCTCTCCTCCCAAGGTAGAATATCTTCCATGCACTCTGAAAGCTATACACCTTCATACACTAATCCGGCAATCAACCATTTATCACATAACAATTTCAAAAACTTCCAAAACACATTACCTCAAACAACTCCTCCAATCTTGCAATGCTAGAATTTCTGAATCTTTTCTTCTCAAGGATTCCTGGTGAACTACAACCTCAGCCTCTGTAGTAAGCAAGTTTCTTGCACCTTGCCACTATACCTTATCAAAACTCCCTCCTGAGCTTGGTCTCTTGGTATCTACTTGTCCCTTCTTTTTTGAACCTTTTGAGTAAGTAATACTCCTTCTCTAGGCTTCCCTCTTGTAGTCACACTTCTTCCAACTGTTGCTAAACTGATGCTTTCTCTATCTAGAACAAAGCAGTTCCAGACCTTCACCATTTACTCAGTCTAGTTACTTGGACAACCGGCTCTTCATTCATCACTTCTTCCATGCAACCACTTCCTTGTTCTTCCAAAGAACTGACCTATCATCTAGTGTCTGGTTCCAATCATCACTCCTATATACTTTTTTGTCTATCTTCAGCCAATTTTATTCTGCTCTCCTTAATGCAGAAACCCTCCTTAGCCTTCTATCTTTAGAGCTTCATCTCAAAAAAACACCATCAAGTCTTCAAACAAACTCATACAACTCTGCATCCTCAGTTAGAATTGCCTTCAATCCTTCAGATTCCAAATCTGTTCTTCCTGCAACTTCTCTGCACTTCCACTGCTTCAGTACTCCTCGAAGGAGAGAACCTACTCTGATACCAAAATTGATGGACAGGAAGATGTTATAACCTAAAAATCACTTACTAGGCAAGTTAGCTTAGTTTTTTTAGTATGATTTGTTGCCACAATTGGTTTCTTTCCTCTATTTGTATTGGTTCTGCCAGTAAATCCCAAAAGCACTTACACTAACTCTCTTGTACGATATAAGCCTTTTGCTATTGCGTGTTATTCCAAGGATAAGACTTCAGTCCTAAGAGTTAATGTAATGAAAGATCAAACGCTGCAACGAAACTAAGACTCTGAGCATGGAACAGGTACTCGGGCCTAGTCATATCGCGTTGCCTATGGCTCAATCAATCACTTGTTTCAGAGATCTGAGTTCGATGTACTAACTGTCCAGCTATCAATCAGACCGAAGTCGGCTTGGGCCTGCTGTATTCAGAGAGAAATGCCTTAGTTTCCTCGCTGATCAAAGGCATACCTGGCCGTATTACCTAACGGGGAAGTCTGTGTGCGATGTGCAATCAGAACCGTTGGCTCTCAACTTTGCCAAAACGATGAGACCTAGCCCATTCACAAATGAAGATTCTTTTACCTTGCGCCTGTAACAATGGAAAACACGTCGTTTCTTCCTGTGTTGATCCTAGACGCTCAAATTTGACAACCAATCAAATTGATTTTCCTCAACTCGTATACATTGACGACCATAGGTGCATACTCGTCATGCTTGGAGTCTCTCTGTTTTCATAAAATACTAAATCTGTGATGAATTTCAGGTATTCAAGAAAGATGTCGATTCATTTTGTTTTTAACTTGTTCACACAAAAAGAAAGATGCCAGATCATCCATTCACAAATTTTTGGAACTCATTATTTTATTCTTTGACAGTCGATTACAATCTACAGGTCCAGAGACTTAACAGACTTCGTTCTCTTTCCCTCTTTGTCTCTACTCTCAGGGCTTCTCGACCCATTCTGTCTTTTCTGAGGTCTAACCCCCTTCTACCTTAGGCTTACAAATTGATGCTTGGCAAGCTACTACCAGCTCTCATAACAACCTCCTACAATTTTGCAACTAACTTCTAAAAATAGATTTCTAACCTATCTAAACTTATGTCTCATGGAACAGATTGCTATATTTTTGCTGCTTGTTCCTAATTTCCCTCATGATCCTCTCGAGTCATCTACTTCAAACATAATTACTTGCAACTTGACACCTCAAGCTACTTCTAGAACTTTCTAGTCCAAATGACTAAATCTAAGACATTTACATAATTTTACAACTACTAGTACAAACACCCTTGCTTGGGCAATGATCTAGACCCTAAGGTCTGATTTACAATTCAAATGGTTTCAGAAGATGCTCTTGCATCACTCATTCATAACAATATATGTATGTTTTTTTAAGTCTATATGTATTTTGAATTAATTTTTCAAGCTGACAACGTGTGGAATCACCTGGAAATTGGAAATTGTGTATAAGGATAATATATTATACATATAGAATACAAAACTTTGGGGGAAGCATGGAAATTACTGGAATGCAATGAAATAGGCTCTAGGGCAATTCCCAAAATTTCACTACTCTAGGTGCTCAATCCCTCCCCTCCACTAGGTTCCCAAGAGCAGTGGATTTCCTTTGCCTAACCCTAAAATGTATTTTTTTTTTAAACCTTAAACTCTATATTTTTTTTAATACTTTTTGTGATTGAATCATGTTTTTTTTAATTTTTAATATCTTTTTCTAAACAAACTCTTAAATATTTTAAAGAAAAAAAAACACATTTTTAAATGTATTTTAGGGAGAATCACAAAAAAACACCTAAAATATAAAGTTAAACCATCCAAAATTAGAGAAAAACATATAGAATGACACTCTTGTAGCCATATCCTTGGAGAGATCAATGAAAAGGTATACGCCCTCTCTAAAGAAGCCCTGGTATTCCTTCAGGCACTTGTGGAATATATGAATATAGTGAAGGTGTGGAACTCGTCTCCATGGAGTTCCAGCTGTAATTCAGAGAAGATACTTGTAGTGAGGTAATATTTGGAATGTTTTGATATGAACCTTTGGTTTTTGTAAGTTCTATGGAGTTATTTTGTCAACAACAATATGTATATTCTATTTTTTGAATACATAGATTTTTTTCTAGCGAAAAAAAATAAAGATTAGAGAAAATTTATGTTTTTAAAAATAAAATATAATAAAAATATAATTAAAGTTTGTTTTCATTATTTAAATTATTGATTGTAAAATGTTATTTTTATTTGTTTAAAAAAGAAAAAAAGACTAAGATATAATATTAAAAAACCAAAACCGAAAACAAAAACATAAATAACATGAATAAAAAAATTGAAAAAAAAAGTAAAGGAGAGAGAAGGGCAAGGAGATGTGATTCTCGAAATGCAATAGCATGGGGTTGTGAGATGGGTAGGTGATTCTTTGAATCACCCTACCCTACACGCTCCCTCCTTCCCCTTTGTTAGGTACCTAGGAAAGGTGGGTTTCCTTTGCCTAATATATACTAAGCCTACCTAGCACACCCCACTACCCTCCCACCCCCCTTGTAGGTGCCATAACATTGCAATGCAATTGAGGGGAGGAGATGCAATGAAATGGGGTGGCAATTTTTCCAATCTCATTGCACACCCCACCCTAATTTCATTGCATTTTCAATGAAATCACCCACATTTCATTGCTTTTTAGGAATATATATTTTTTTTAATTCAATAATTCTATTTTAATTTGTTTTTAAATTTTTATGTTTTATGTTGCTTGTTAATATATTTTTTTTTTTAATTCAATAATTCTATTTTAATTTGTTTTTAAATTTTTATGTTTTATGTTGCTTGTTAGCCCTTTTTTAAATATTATTATAATTTTTTTTGTTTTTTAAATAAATTTTGATTTTTTTTTAAGTTTGTTATTTAAATATATAGTAAAAAATATTATTTTATAATTCACTTACAAGTGTTTTTTTTGTTTTTTTTTTTATATGGTGATGTTTTTATAAGATTTTTAATTTAAAAATTTAGAAATATAATTATTACAAAAATTAAGAAGTTTATATTTTTCAATTTTTGGTTTAGCAAAAATGACATTAAGAAGAGTTTATGTCAATCTTTTTGGAGCGAGCTCTGTAATCATGGCATCTGAAACTGAGATTGGGGCCTCGAAGACTGGTAGCCAACAAAAGACTAGTGCTTATATTCAAGATTCAAAAATAAAATGGATCATTCTTGGTATATGAAGGACTAACAAAGCAACAATGGAGAAAATAAATATTCGTATTGTGTTAAGTTTAAACACCTACAGTTGAATTATCAATTACTTGGCTTGTTATGTTTGGTGCCAATCACCGAAATTGTTTATGCACTTGTGAAACAAAACAAGACACGTGCCAAAATTAAATATTATTTCAAAATGAGCAATTATCACATGGAAGAAGGTTTTACATAAATATGTGCTTCTAATGTGTTAAACACTGAAAGCATCAATGTAAATTTGTTTAGTCTTATTTGTGTTTTATATACTATTAAGTACCATGATACTTGTTCTAATGTATTTAACACTAACTAGTTATATTTTTTTAACAAAAATTTGTTATGTCACTTTCACGTATGTTGGTAGGAATTTATTCTATAGAGAAAAATATCATGGATTTCATTAGTACCTTTTATATCAACAAGGCACAAGAAGTAAGGATCATTGCAAAAATAGGCAGCCCTACTTATCAACTTGCAAAATATTTGGCTCATAAACTCAAACCCTTACTCGGCAATACTAGCTCCTTTGTTAAAGATTCCTCCTTTGTAAACAAGATCAAAAACATCAAATTGGATAAGAATGTCACCCTCGTAAGCTTTGATGTTGTTTCTCTCTTTACAAAAATTCCCATTGACGAAGCTATGGAGGTCATTAAGAACATCACTGACCTAGGTACTGCTAACTTAGTTGAGTTATGTTTGAAATCCACATTTTTTAGTTTCCAGGGTGACATTTATGAACAAACCTCTGGGGTTGCTATGGGATCCCCCCTCTCTCCCATCATAGCTAATTTATTCATGGAAGATTTGGAAAGCAAAGCCCTTATCTCCTCACCCTTCCAACCTAAATACTGGAATAGGTTTGTCGAAGATACTTTTGTCATTTGGCCCCATGGTTGCGACAAATTAAATGAATTTGTGAATCACCTAAATAAACAATCTGACCAAATCAAATTCACTATGGAGGTTGAAGACAAATGTAGTCTTCATTTTCTAGATGTTAGGGTCACAAGAAGACCTGATGGATCCTTAGCCCACCAAGTTTATAGGAAGAAAACTCACACCGAAAAGTACCTTCATGCCAATTCCCATCGTCACCCTGCTCAAAACTTAGGCGTTCTCAATACCCTAGCTATTAGGGCCTTCAAAATCTTTGATGATGAACACCTTGATGAAGAGAAAAACCATCTCCTCAATGTTTTCAAGAATAACATATATAAAAAACAGCATGTGATTAAATCCTTTTGAAATGCCATTAAAACACCTAGAAATAAAAAACAAACAAATAATTATGCGTCCAAGGTTTTCTTACCCTACATACAAGGGACAACAGACAAGCTTGCTGGGATTTTGAAGAAGAAAAGCAATGGGGCAACTTTGAAACCCTTAAACACTATTAGGATTTCCCTTAGGTTAGTCAAAGACAATGTTGATCCCATCGAACAGAAGGGTGTCTATATGATCATGTGCTTGTGTGGTAAACAATACATAAGAGAAACAGGTCGCTCCTTTAGAATTTAGGATTTAAGAACATGTCGTTGACATTAAACACAATTGCACTCATCCCCACTTAGACCTATCGTCAACACAATATGCAGCCCTACTTATCAACTTGCAAAATATTTGGCTCATAAACTCAAACCCTTACTCGGCAATACTAGCTCCTTTGTTAAAGATTCCTCCTTCTTTGTAAACAAGATCAAAAACATCAAATTGGATAAGAATGTCACCCTCATAAGCTTTGATGTTGTTTCTCTTTACTAAAATTCCCATTGACGGAGCTATGGAGGTCATTAAGAACATCATTGACCTAGGTACTGCTAACTTAGTTGAGTTATGTTTGAAATCCACATTTTTTAGTTTCCAGGGTGACGTTTATGAACAAACCTATGGGGTTGCTATGGGATCCCTCCTCTCTCCCATCATACCTAATTTATTCATGGAAGATTTGGAAATCAAATCCCTTGTCTCCTCACCCTTCCAACCTAAATACTGGAATAGGTTCGTCGATGATACTTTTGTCATTTGGCCCCATGGTTGCAACAAATTAAATGAATTTATAAATCACCTAAATAAACAATCTGACCAAATCAAATTCACTGTGGAGGTTGAAGATAAATGTAGTCTTCCTTTTCTAAATTTTAGGGTCACAAAAAGATCTGATGGATCCTTAGCCCACCAAGTTTATAGGAAGAAAACTCACACCGAACAGTACCTTCATGCCAATTTCCATCATCACCCTACTCAAAAATTAGGCGTTCTCAATACCCAAGTTATTAGGGCCTTCAAAATCTTTGATGATGAACACTTTGATGAAGAGAAAAATCATCTCCTCAATGTTTTCAAGAATAATGGCTATAAAAAACATCATGCGATTAAAGCCTTTTGAAATGCCATTAAAACACCTAGAAATAAAGAACAAACAAATAATGATGTGTCCAAGGTTTTCTTACCCTACATACAAGGGACAACAGACAAGCTTGCTAGGATTTTGAAGAAGAAAAGCAGTGGGGCAACTTTCAAACCCTTAAACACTATTAGGATTTCCCTTAGTTTAGTCAAAGACCATGTTGATCCCATCGAACAGAAGGGTGTCTATATGATCTTATGCTCGTGTGGTAAACAATACATAGGAGAAACAGGTCGCTCCATCAAACACAATCGCACTCGTCCCCACTTCGACCTATCATCAACACAGTAGGCAGCCCTACTTATCAACTTGCAAAATATTTGGCTCATAAACTCAAACCCTTACTCGGCAATACTAGCTCCTTTGTTAAAGATTCCTCCTTCTTTGTAAACAAGATCAAAAACATCAAATTGGATAAGAATGCCACCCTCGTAAGCTTTGATGTTGTTTCTCTCTTTACTAAAATTCCCATTGACAGAGCTATGGAGGTCATTAAGAACATCATTGACCTATGTACTGCTAACTTAGTTGAGTTATGTTTGAAATCCACATTTTTTAGTTTTCTGGGTAACGTTTATGAACTAACTTGTGGGGTTGCTATGGGATCCCCCCTCTCTCCCATCATAGCTAATTTATTCATGGAAGATTTGGAAAGCAAAGCCCTTATCTCCTCACCCTTCCAACCTAAATACTGGAATAGGTTTGTCGATGATACTTTTGTCAATTGGCCCCATGGTTGCGACAAATTAAATGAATTTGTGAATCACCTAAATAAACAATCTGACCAAATCAAATTCACTATGGAGGTTGAAGATAAATGCAGTCTTCCTTTTATAGATGTTAGGGTCAAAAAAATACATGATGGATCCTTAGCCCACCAAGTTTATAGGAAGAAAACTCAACCCATTTTCTAATGGTCCAACTTCAAAGGCACCCCTATCTTCCGTTCCATCTAGCCGGCACAACACTATAGAAAGTCTCAGAAGGGGAAACTCAACTTTACTGGCCGGTGAAACCTCCACAGATGGACTCATCCGACAAAACTGACTAAACCTCCGGGATCGTATTCCTCAAATTAATATAGAGATAAATAAGAGCCTCCCGCTCCGGTTCTGCTCTCTTTATCTCTTCTGGACACAGTCTTGATTGAGTACACTCTTCTCCATCCTTAGGCACATTGAATCGGCTTTCTAATAGCAGATACGATTGAAACGGCCCAGTCGAGATCGGACGTCGGGTGCGTTTATTCGGTTGGTGCCTTTCCGAGCCTTCATGCCAATTCCCATCATCACCCTACTCAAAAATTAGGCGTTCTCAATACCCTAGCTACTAGGGCATTCAGAATCTCTGATGATGAACACCTTGATGAAGAGAAAAATCATCTCCTCGATGTTTTCAAGAATAATGGCTATAAAAAACATCATGTGATTAAAGCCTTTCGAAATGCCATTAAAACACCTAGAAATAAAGACCATGTTGATCCCATCGAACAAAAGGGTGTTTATATGATCTCGTGCTCGTGTGGTAAACAATACATAGGAGAAACAGGTCGCTCCTTTAGAATTGGGATTCAAGAACATGCCGCTGACATCAAACACAATCGCACTTGTCACTCAGCCTTGGCAGAACATTCAGACAAAACCAAACATCACATTTGTATTGAAGACGCCAACATTCTTGCCAAGATAGATCACTATCACAATAGGAAATTTAGAGAAGCTATCGAAATTGAAAAACAACCTAACAATCTAAACAGAGAAGATGGATGAAAAATTAGTCAAAATTGGATCCCAACACTAACCACAATGACTCATTCTAGAAAATCAATTAATAATTAATATTTTTTAGGTTTTTATTTTTCTTGATTTCATTTTAATAAGTCGGCTCTAAATAAATAATATTTTTAGGTTTTATAAAAAACTTATTGATTTCACTTTTAACAAGTTGGTTCTTCATAATAACTTTTCAAGTATTTATTTACATTTGTTAAATCATTTTTCCTTCATTTCTCATAATACTTTCCTGATGATGGACCACACTGGTTTGGTCTGAAACGTCGAATATGAAAAACCAATGCGATGAATCCGAAAGAACTATCTCATCACAACAATGGTCGCAAAAGTCTTAGAACAAAAATAATATCCAAAACATTGGATATGATTGTGAACCGTATACTTACCAAGCATTCAATAAAATGGTTACAGGATTTGTAAAAGTCATAATGTCACCGTTTTGGCAATTGTGGTTTTTCATTCAAACACACAAACAAGATTAGTGCTATCAACATTCAGAGATTTAGTTCTATTGATAAGATATCTAAAGTGTATTATTTAGCGTTTAATGTTAGAAATCAATTTTCATTATTTACAAGTTAATTGAATTATTATTTATGTTACAGGTACAAGTTGAATCTTTGTCACCCCTATAGTGATCCATTTATGAGTGATGTTGAAAGTATATATTTTGCATGTTGAGCAAAAGATTATACTTATAATTATGTTCTTATCAATAAAAAAAGATGAAGGCAAACATAGTCAATTATTGACTTATAGAGTTGTGGTTAGAAAGCTAACATATGAGAAAATGATTTGAAATGAAAGATTGTAAACATTTATCAAAAACTGCAAGCATTGATTAATTGGATTTTGGATTTGTTCTCGGGTTCAAATAAAGTTTATACACACACTTGAATCTTTATTGTTTTTAATTTGTGTTTGTTTACACTATTTTATTGAATTATTTTTCAATATTTGAAGATTAGGTACAACACTAGCATGTTGCTTACAAAGATGAAAGGAGATTTTAGTACAATGCAATTTTATTTAGTGAAGCTGTAATGTTAACAAAGCTCTTCCGGGGGAAATGAAAGAAGTTGGTTTGAAGAAAGGGGATTTTAGTGAAACATGTGTTGCAAAAATGTCAAATGAGCCTCTATCTATTGAAAATGATGAATTTGGTCTAGTTGATATTATTGATTAGTTTTAAGATGTCATTGAAGAACATGGTCAATTTAACAAATTATTGATAAGTTATATTGTAATGGCCTTATATGGTGTGATATATTAGCTCTAAACTATAATAGTGTGGTCGGAATTCTCGACAATTTGTCTTCAATGTTGGATGATCGCCCTCAACAGACCAAAAATCATCTGGTCTCCAGCTTCCTCAACTCCTTAAGAGGTTGGTCTTCTACTCTGAGCTTGTGTCATGTTGTAGGTTTTTTTCAATTAGGGATATTTGTTAATTGGTACAATAGAGGTGCTCGAACAAACTTTTTGGGTAATCTCTTTAAAATAATTGATTCTATTTGGGAAAGTGAAGTGGTGGAGGATGTTATTGGCCTGGTTGCAATTATCCTTACTGCTCTGGAGTCTTTGCTTCTGTCACATTGCTTACTGGAGAGTCTCAGACACTTAGTTTCATTCTCTTTAAGTCTGGCTTTTATTTGAGTCGTCTCTCGTCTTTCTAGGGCTCAGCTTGGGGGCACAAACTTCTAATTGCCCCGGCTCTCAATTCATATAGCAATCTAATAGAGTTTGAAAGGCGGGATAATTCACCCTCTAGGTTCTTGCTTCCTTCTATTGAGGGTGTGAGTTTGGTGGTTTCCACTCTATTTTTCGAGGGCATGAACACTGAGATCTTAACATATTACCCTCGTCCCCTCCTTGTCAAACGGTATGCTAATGGGAGAACTAGGATGGGTTGTTTATCTGGAATCACCCATAATTGCTCAACTGTGGTAATCAACAATGGTAGGAACATGGGGAGTTTGAATTTTGCCTCTATCAAAAGATGTATTGTTCTATCCTTTCACAATTTCAATAGCAATCCTTCAAGAGGGGCAAGGCCTAGTCATGGCAACATATGTTATCTATTTGGTCTTGACATGGATCTTTCAGGGATAGATCTTAGGCAAATTCTCAGGCACCCTAAAGAAATCTTAAAGGCAAATCGCTTTGCCCTTCATCAACTTAGAGATTTGGAGCAGTCCTCCCAGAGAATTGAGTCTTGAAATTGAATGCCTTTTGTTAAGAAGTTTGGTCTAGACCCAGCCTATTCAGTCTATATCCATGAACCAAGGCTCTGTTGCATCATGACATGGGAATGCAGAGGTCGAGCAAGGGAACCTTGAAGCTGCAACAATGAAGGTTGAAGAAGATTCTCCATAACACAGTAGAGTGCGGGAGATAAATGATAATGACTCTGTCAATCGATATATTACAAAATTATTTTTTTGCTCTGAGAATTCATCAAGACATATTGTAGTCAAATTATGTGGATGTTCCTTAGACCTATATATATGTTTTATAGGCTAGTAGGTGATATAGAACACTTTGCTCTGGACTTTGTTGTTCTTTGTTATTCGTTGTTGTTCGCTTCAACGCAACTAAAGAGTTTTTTTTTTTTAATAACATTGAATATTATTATTTTTATACATGAAATCTATAAAAATATGTAAACAAATGTTTTAAATGATATTTCTCTCTTGTAACCAAAAAAAACTTCTAAAATACATATGGTTTTTCATTATAGCTAGCTTATTTAACAATTATCAGTTATGAATTGAATTAAAACTAATAAAATATTAAAAAACAAAATTTTGCATGATATTTAAAATATATAATATTTTGTGTCGAGGTCTAGAGCACTCCATGTTACCTCAAATCCAACCATGTTAAGGGTTGGTGCGGTCTAGGTCAACAGGTCAGGAATAATATTGCCAACAAAAAATATATATAACATTCTAAATTAATTAATAACACTATCTATAACTTTTGATTTAAAATTTCAATTTTTCATGACATTAAAATATAAAAGAAAAAGAAAACACACCATTAAATAAAAATAAAATATAGAAAAAACAAAGTAAAACATTTTCCGCTGTAAGCTCTATGTACTCGAATGACACTTGGTGCACACAAGCATTCAGTTTGCCTTCGAGGCTATTCCAACCCTTGACACAGCCCTGCCAACCTCTGATTCGCCAGCAACGAGTACCGTTTCCTTCTTTCATACAAAACAATTTCCACCACTGTAGGCTTCGATCTAATACCAGCTCTTCAATCGCCGATGAGGTTTTAGGCCAATTCCATAGTTCTTGGCAAAATCGCAGAAATTACGCTATAGTAGGTCTCATATGCATCGGCATTGGATTAAATATGGCACTTGAATTCGGGGGCCAACTCGTGCATATACACTCTTCTTCCCTCTCATTCGACCACCAGATCCGAGGATGCATTAAATCTGAATTCAGGACATCAATGGCTCCTCCCGGATCTCCAATTTCTCGTAATCGGCAATTCCCGACATCCTATGTATGATTGAAAATAATCAGAAATTCTGTCATGGATGTTTTTCCTCTGGTCTAGAAATGCAAAGGAAAAACCCACATGAACGCTCAACAAGGCGAGGGCCGAAATCAACATGGACAACACAAGCACCTGCCACTTCTCTCCTACAATAATTTCATTATGATCCCAATTCTGGTTCTGGTATCTTCGAACCCTGCCACGACTCACATAAATTGTGATTGACGGGTATTGGAGAAAACACAGAATTTGACATTAAAGTCGTTGGGGGCCCACCTGTTTGGCAGCCAAAGCATAAACTATAAACTTTACCAGAGTAATCGAGAAAAAAACTGAGAACAGCAATCATACAATGAATATAGTGTTTACAAATATAGTGTTTAAAACCACGAAAATCATGATAATCTGTATTTTTATTATTCAAAGGAGAATTATAGCAACCAAACACATGATTACAATCATCCTCACTCTTCTCAGTTACATTACATTATTTTTTCACACATTTACAAATATGCTAGGATCTGTTATACCTTTAAACTAACTAATTACAACCAAATCCACCAATTATACAAACTAATCTACAAGTATGCTAGGATCTGTTATACCTTTAAACTAACTAATTACAACCAAATCCACCAATTATACAAACTAATCACTGTAGTGTGCATGATCCACCAATTATACAAACTAATCACTGTAGTGTGCATGCACATTCCATTCCATTTTTATGTGATACGGTATGCATGCTTCCGCATAGGAAATTAATTGACAGTTTCAACACCACCTTCCTCCGTCCTTCCCTGTGTTTTTATTGTCGGGGTCTCTTGGAAGAATCTAGATGTACTGATATATACCTCATTTTTATTGTTTATGCCATGAAATTCACATACAAAATGGCTGCCAGAGCTTCGAATCGACGTACATTTGCCTCTTCTTGTTTCTCAGATTTATAGGGCAAGTAATAAATTCGACCACTAGATCGGTGGTAGTTGCCATGTTCTTTTATCGACTAGTGCTTCCTCCTTTCAATTTACCCTGTGCATTTTCATGATTATTTTGTACCAGGCGGATCAATATGAAGATTCATGGCTTAAAAATATAAAAAAAAGGAACTCACCATATATTCATTTTCACTTTCAATTTTTTTATTTAGAAATAATATTTTACTGACTTTTTTTTTTATCTATTGTTATTTTCTATTAAAGACAATTATATGGATTTATAATTTTTTTAATTATTAATTTAATATTTTTTTATTTTTCATATAATAACATTGGTTTTTAATTATTTTAATCCAACCAAATTAAATTTGAAAAATTTATTTTAAATTTCAATTCTCATTTAAATAATTGTGAGATAATAATAAATAATTGTCAGATAATATCATGATTCAAAAATATACACCTAGCAATGCAAAATATCTATGTTTTTAAATTTTCATAGTGAAAAAAACATACACAATTGTCAATTGGGCTTTAGCTTAGATAGTGTTATCCTCCCCACAAAGGTTCAATTCCCACAAATAACATGTTGTGCTCTTAATGAATATATTATGAAGTTTATATACACTTTGTCAATTTGCCAAGATGAGCTTTGAATTCGTTCGGACCAACTACTCCAAACTATAAAGACCCGGTGTACCATTGCCCTATTTGAGAAGTTATGCGATTATGTACTTGTTGA
>JZKD02S1673642.1:770332-785328 GCA_000966675.3 Picea glauca | reverse complement strand
AGAAGAAATGAATTGTGGAGTCTTCTGATTTGGTGAATTTGAGAGTATTGAGGGATGTTGATAAGAAATCATTAAGGGGTGGCTTCCTCATTCTACACATTTTCATGGAGGAAACGAAGGTAGGAGGCTATCACAGACCCAAGAACATTGTGATTCTCATCAACACTTGTGCATTGATGAGGTACTTTTCATGTTGCTCCAATCCGAACAATTCCCAACATAAAAGGTTCCTTCTAGGGAATAATGATAAGAATGACCAACACGTGGATTTCAGTCACCCATGTGCACTACTCCAATATTAGTAGTGTTGACATGCACGTAGTTGTAAGACCCTAGGTTTGAGTTATATTGACCAACAAAACCATTTAGACACCGACCATTTTATCATTGCCTACATGCAAATGAAGTCTCACCTGAGGTATCGTTTGGGGTTGCAAGAACCAAGCTTCTACAATAGTGGGGGAGTGGGAGGTGAACATGTTTGTCATTCTTACTTATCTGTTCTGCATGCGTTATTCTGTAATTGTTCTCCATATGTTACTTAGTGAATTCAGTTATATATTACCATTATACCTCATATTACAACATAAACCAAGTATTGCAACATTCATAACCATTGCACATTGATCACACAATGAATAATTCTAGTTAACATTGTTCATCCAACTTTGGGATACGTCCACAATGGTTGGATTCTTTATTATTCTTTATCCAATTGTCTCATCCTTGTGCACTACACTTACAAAGATACATCATGAGATCATTTCCCTTACCTATCCTAGCCACTCTGTAGTGAAAGCCTTCCTCTCTCTGCATCATCTCCTTATCATTCAGACAAAGAATCTTTCCCTCTCAGCCAATCCTATCACTCTCCTTATTGACAGGAGTTGTATACATCTTGGAACAAATTCCATAGCATTTCTTGAGACCCCTACCTTCCCAACCATTTACATATTTATACATAAATTCTAGTGCTTAAAACCTACTCTACTCATCCCAAAACCATATTACAATTCATGAAAACTCAATTTGACTTGTTGTTCAAACTACATTTCCTACTTTGATGCCTGTGTGACGCTTTTTCACTCTAACTTGCATTCTTCCTGCTTGTGCGTGTCCTTCTATCTTTAGCACGTCGAGTGGCCATCCTTCTTTTTTTCCCGCTTTCTTCTCTTCTTTATTCTCTACTTCATTTTTCTTCTTTATTTCTCTACTTTATTCTTCTTTCTGCACACTGTATTCCTGAATGTGCCTCAACCGTGTGTTAGCGATTATTTTTGTCTTAAGAAAAAAAGCACCCAGATCTGTAGAATGACCGGGAAACACCCAAGCGTAGCAGCGGAAGGATATCCTTTCTGGTTATGAGTCAAGCGAGTGGTCAAGGTTTTGTTGTCGACAGCCGAGATCCATCCACGAAGAAGATCAACGGTCATCGGGATCTTAGGGCTACCAAGTTACCCGACATATAGCACCAAGGAAAGCTCCTATATTTCAAGGCTGAATCTGGGTCGTCCGATCTAGTGACGCGTGGCGCAGGATCCAGTCACACCGGCATATTGACATTTAGGAGTTCAAGGGTTAAAATTCCCCGTCTCTTCGCCTTTCGAAGCCCCAAACCCCAAAATTCCGATAAGATCCCTTCAAGGCCCGACCCACGGTCCTAGCACCAGGTCACATCAAGCGAGCCTGAGAACGAGCGCAGTCCCCTGTTAAGTGGAGAGTGCTACCTCGGCCGGTCATCTTAAGGACATGCGGCGCGCATCCGTGCCATTTCGGCATTCGAGAGTTCGTGGGGTGAAGGTTTTATGTCTTTGAACATCGCAAAACCCTGAACCCCGACAGTGCTGAAAACGCCAAAGCTGGGGCCCGCGACATCACGAAGCATTTTCAGCTGTCCATCTAAAGGGAACACCTGGCAGCAAATTGGGCCATCTCGACATTTTTCCCATCGCAACTCCAAGGAACAAAGGGTAGCTCCATTATGTTCTGATGCACGAGATGCTGGGAGAGTCCCTAGCCCGGGCCCACAGCAGCGTCGGGTGAGTTCGAAACTGTCAGATCCCAGAGGGACGCGTGGCACCAGATTGAGCCGTCCCGGTGTTTTGCTCATCGCGATTTCAAATTTCAGTAATAGTTCCTTCCCATTCGTGAACACCGAAAGCGCATTGGGAATAAGCACATGTTCACAGCCCATGGTCACTTGGGGAGAGGAAGGAGATGCATAAAGAAGGCCAAAGGCGCCGAGTTCAGTTGCAGAGGGGATCATCACAATCTCCAGGCGTCATCGGACCCAATCTTAATACTGTTTCTAGCATTGAAGTAAATGAAGGCAAGAGCGGGTGGTTGAAACCTCCTTTTGTTCATTAAGTGAGGGGAATGGAGGGTCTGGCGAGCTGCCTGCTCGCAGAGGTCCTGTGTATCGATTTTCTCAACGAAGCCGTGCCAAAGTCCTCGACTCGACAGAGAAGTCTGCACATGCTAGTCGAGCATTTCATGGCTCAGCTACCCTCCTTACAGGAGCCATGTGTAGTTAAGGTGGCATTTAAAGAAAGATATCAGTACAAGTTTGAATGAAGGGACACCAAGCCTTGGGTGGCTGGGCACGCCTCTCTGAGGTGAATTTTCTTGAGTATATAAACTCAGTCTTTGTATTTTGTAAGTATCGATGGTAGAGCAAAGCTCCCGACTGAAAAGCTTCAATAACCATTCTAGTTCTTTGGTTGTGCATCTATATATGAGATCTCTTGTTTTATGACAAACAATTTTCTACTTCATCTAAGCTTTCATCTCATACTAGAGAGTTCATGGATGACTGATTCACATGAATTGTTGCAGTCATGTCATGATAAAGGATTTATCATTGCATCATTGTATTCTCTGGTTTTCTGCATTTGAATGTAAGAGGATCTTGCGTTTGAATGCTTTCTTCCCCAGTCTGCTAGAAACCTGATGTTTATCACAGACCCTTGCACTCTTCTTATACAAGTCTTCCCCCTGCTCACCCTTATTACAACTTACTGTTTGAAGTTTATCTAAGACCTCGCTTACCCATGCATGCCTGGCCTAGTTTCAGAGTTGAAACGATATGGTTCTGAGTTTACTTCCATTTGATCATCCCTTTTATAAACAAATCATGACATTAAACTGATGGGTGTCGGGATCTGCTCCTACTGGAATCCAGGAGTGACTTCCGACGCTAACATTTATGGCGTCGTTGCTGAGGACGAAGTTGAATATTTTCCCCGGGATTGAACGACAACGATTAACTGATTCTGAAGGTGCATCAGATATCAGAATTATCAAGATTGTTGTTGTGCACCTGGCGACTCCATTGTGACGACCCTACTGGGGAAAACCTACCATATTAATTGTGGCTTTCAGAGGCAGGCATACGTGGTCTCATCCACAGTTGCCTCTAGCTATGCCTGAAACAGATCCAGAAGTGGTGCTCAGAAGGGGAAAGGCCTCTGGAGAAGAGGCATCCACCACCGAACCAGGTAATCCACCATATATTTATGTTGGAACTATTTTCTCTCCTCCTCAGTTTCTTGACAGACCTGTTTCTGAAGTTTCCCATTTCCTAAATTTCGAGAGTGTTCCTGTTGAGTTTTCCTCTCCTGGTTTGCGACCGGAGGGACAAGCGCTTGTCACTCCCCTCTCCCCTAAAACTGTACCTTGGCGTGGAATCAGGACCAAAGAAGATTTCCCCACTCCTTTCTTTACTACTCCTGTGAAAAGAAAAGCACCTACTGACTTGAGCTCATTAGCCTTCTCCTTGAATCGCCTCTTGTTTCCCACTCCACTTCGAGACTCATTCCCGGTAGCCCCCTCGCGAACCCCTTCTCCTCCCAGTTCTCCTCCGCCTAATATTCCTATGGCTGGTTCTAATCCCCCTCTGAATAGAATGGACGCCATAGTTGCTGCCAGATATGCTCCCTTAGTCCTACCCCATCCTATGAATCCTCTCCCTGTCGGAGACTACTTGAAGTACATGCCCAAGTTCACTGGCGAAGGAGACATAACTGTCGAAGAGCACCTGGCTGCTTTCTACAGTTATGCAGACAACCTCAACATTGAAAATGAAGATTTCTGGATGAGAGTCTTCATCCAGAGCCTGGATGGCGAGGTGAGGAAGTGGCTTAGAGGATTGGCTCCAGGGTCAATTGTTGGGATTGAAGCTCTAGATAGTGCTTTTCTGAGGTAGTGGGGAGATAGGAAGGATTTCATGTATTACATGATAGAGTTCAGGTCTTTGAAGAATATGGATGGAGAGTCTGTCTCTGACTTCTCCAAAAGATTCAATAAGATGTATAATAAAATCCCTGCCGAAATAAAGCCTTTAGAAGCCTCCGCCAAAATTTCTTATGCTAGTGCATTCGACCCCGATTGTTGCCTGTTATTGAGAGAAAGAAGAGCCACCTCCTTGGTTCAAATGCAAGATGTGGCCATAGAGGTGGAATATAATGTATTAGCAGCTGACAGACTGAGAAACAAGGCCGATGCAAACAGGAGAAAGGGAAGATCGGAAGCCTGGACTTCTGACCCATCAGTGCCCCACCCTTAGGTGGATGAACTAACCAGGATGGTGAAATCTCTGTCTGCATAGATGGAGAGAATGAGGGTGGAAGGGAGGCAAGCATACAAGGGCCCTCAGAATGCCAAAAATAAAGGAGGTTTCAGAAGGCCAAATAATTTTATTCCCCCGAATGTGCAAAGAGAGAAGGGAAGAGACAGAGAAGACCAGAAAATTTAGGCCCCTTTTCAAAACAATTTTGTGGCCGAGGGGGAAGAAGGAGAAACAGACGAGCTTGATCTTGAAATCCATTTCTTTGGAGACACTCCTCCTTTTCCTCATCTCACTCAATCATCCTACAAGGAGTCTCTCATGGACAATCATCTAAATGAACTAAGCAAGGGAGACAAGGCTAGTGGTAGCCCAGGCAGATATGATCTGAGGTCAAAGAAAAAGACTATAGCACCTGACGTTCCTGAGCATTCCACCAAGACAGAGAAACCTGCCAATGAAGCAACAGACAGTCATAGAGGTAAGAAGACCCAACCCCTCTCTCCCATTATCCAGAGTCATGCTCCCGAAATAAGAGAAATGACAAAGCTCTCATCTTCTTTTAATTTCGAGCATGAAATTCAAAAAATCAGAATCCCTGTGCCCTTGAAAGAATTGATTAAACATGAAGGGTTCAAACAAATCTTCTCTGATCTTTTACAGTCTGAGGTCTCAAGCCTTCCCACAGACTCCATCAATTTGCAAGATGAAAAACCTGCAGTTATTTTAGGTCCTATGGTAGAAGATAGGAATGACTCATCCCCTCCCTTCTACACTTCCTTGAACATACATGACAAGGTACTGCACAACTGCTTGATGGATTCAGGGGCTTCTCACAACTTCATGCCCAAAACTGTCATGGAAGAGTTAGGACTAGAAGTCACCCGAGCCTATCATGACCTCTATTCTTTTGACTCCAGAAAAGTTCAGTGTCTAGGAGTTATCAAAGACTTGGTCGTGACCTTGTTTCAACTACCCATGAAAAGTGTGGTCATGAATATTGTAGTGGCCGATGTCCCCCCCAAGTTCGGTATGTTGTTATCAAGATCTTGGATAAAAATACTGGGGGGAACCTTGCAAATGGACCTCACATACGCTACTATATCAGTGTTTGGAGGAGAGCATAGAATACTATATAGGGAAGCCCAATTGGCCTATATAATCAGTGATGAAGCTAATCCTACCAACCATCCCATTTTCACCTTGGACACTGATTTAGGTTCCAGTTTACTGCAACTCACTCATGCTCCTGAGCCTCCTCTTGAACTCAGAAAGAAACCCACTTCTCCTTGTGAACTTGCTCCTTCCATCACCCCAGTTTGGAAAATGTTTTTTGATGGAGCCTGTTCCAAGGAAGGCGTTGGTGCTGGGGTGTTTTTTGTGTCACCTGCCCAGGAAACCGTATCTCTGTCATACAAATTAGAATTTGAAACCACCAACAATGTGGCAGATTATGAAGCCCTTGTTCTAGGATTAAGAGTTTCAAGGGAAATGGGAATTCAGGAGATAACAGTGTTCAGAGATGCAGAGTTGGTGGTCCAACAGATCAGAAGCGCTTATCAAGCTAAGCACCCTCGACTCAAAAATTATAGGAATGAAGCATGGGACCTGATTGACAATTTCTTCTCAGCTTTCAATATCTCTTTTATTCCAAGGGAGAATAATGTTGTGGCCAATTCTTTAGCTATCTCAGCCAGCTTGCTCAAAGTTTCTCTACCGTCCATAGTCCACTTTGATATTGAAATAAAATATAGGCCCTCTGTACCGGACAATGTCAAGCATTGGAAGGTATTCAAAGATGATCAGGAAATTGAAAGATTTCTCCAATCCGTTGATGAATTTTCTGCATTGCACATCAATCAAGATCCTGACACAGAAGATGACTCTCACCCTGAGGTGTTTTTAAATAAAATTGCTAACCACCAGATTATTTAGCTACCTAGCAATCACATCCCAAGGGGACTAGTCCCGTTGGAAAGATTGTTTGATGGGAATGATGTGGCAATAAAGGGTAGAGTTGCAGATGAAGATGCTGATACAGCTGAGTGAAACATCGGCACACCGGAGGAGCCCAAGTTTGTTAAGCTGTCAAGCAGTTTGACCACAAAGCAGAGGGCCGAATATACTGAGTTGCTGAAAGAATTTGCTGACGTGTTTGCATGGACATACGAAGACCTCAAAACGTATGATACATCCGTCATTGAACACAAGATCCCACTAAAGGAAGAGGCTAAGCCATTCAGGCAGAAGCTAAGACAGATAAACCCTATGTTGTTGCCTGTCATGGAGAAAGAAGTGAAGAAGTTGTTAGAAGCCCAGATCATTGTCCCCTTGAGATATTCCGAATGGGTAGCCAATTTGGTTCCCATAAGAAAGAAAAGTGGAGAAATCAGGCTTTGTGTCGATTTCAGGAACCTAAACAGGAGCTCAAAGAAAGAAAATTATCCCCTGCCCAACATGGAGCGCATATTGCAAAGGGTAACCAGTGCATCTAGGATTTCCACGATCGACGGTTTTTCTGGCTATAATCAGATATCGGTCATGCCTGAGGACAGAGAGAAGACAACCTTCACCACTCCTTGGGGCACATTCATGTATGCCAAAATGACATTTGGGCTAATGAATGCAGGAGCAACATTTCAACGAGCCATGGATATAGCCTTCATTGGAGAAAAAGACCAGTTTGTAGTGATCTACCTAGATGACATCACGGTCTTCTCCAAGTCTGATGAGGAGCAACGCTGCCACTTAAGGAGAGTTTTCTCGAAGTGCCGGAGATTTGGTCTTTCCCTAAATCCCAAGAAGTCCCTATTTGCTATGAAGGAGAGGAAGTTATTAGGCCATATAGTATCAGCAGAGGGAGTGAAGATTGATCCTAGTAGGGTAGAAGCAATTCAAACCTTATCGCTTCCTAGGTCCAAAAAAGAGGTTCAGGCCTTTTTGGGGAAAATTAATTTTCTAAGGAGGTTTGTCTCAAATTTTGCCGAGCTAGTGAAACACATCACGGCCATGCTCAGGAAGGGAAATGAAGTGAAATGGACCGCTGAGCCCAAGACATCTTTTGACCAAATAAAAAGGGCATTGACTGAGACACCTATGTTGATCAGTCCTGACTATTCCAAAGAATTCCTAATTTTCTCCTTTGCTTCTTTTGATACAGTAGCAATGGTCTTGTTGTAGAAAAATGAGGAGGGGCGTGAGAAACCCATCGCCTTCTTTAGCAAGGAATTAAGAGATGCAGAGACCAGGTATGAGATCATGGAGAAGCAGGCCTATGCCTTAGTGAAAGCCCTCAAAGCTTTCAGGGATCTACATCTTGCATTCGAAGGTGACAGCATACGTTCCTTCAGCTTCCGTAAAGGACATTCTTGTACAGCCAGACATAGATGGGAGAAGAGGCAAATGGATAGCAAAAATTCTAGAATTTGACTTGGAAATAAAGCCCACCAAGTTGGTTAAGGGGCAAGGTCTAGCCAAGCTACTAGCTGAATCCAATTGTGAAGCCTTGGGAGTTAGCTTCATGAACGCTTGCTCAGGAACTCAGCAAGCTAGGTTGCCCAGCCAACGCTCTCAAGATGGCTTATCGCTGGCAGATTGCGCCTGGTATCATGACATTCTATACTTCCTACAGGAGTTAAAGCCCCACGATGGAATGGGTAAAAGAAAAGAGAGAGATTTAAAGCTCAAGGCGGTCAGATATTGTCTCATTCACCAAATCTTGTACTGGAAAGACCCTCTAGGGGTATTTTTGAGATGCCTGGACCCGCAAGAGGCCCAGAAGGTTATGTTTGATTTTCACAGCGGCCTTTACGGAGGTTATCATTTCTGGAAGACCACAGCTCACAAGATACTCCGAGCTGGGTATTACTGGCCCACTTTATTCTCGGATGTCTGCCGATAAATCAGAGCTTGCATCAAGTGCCAAAGGTTCTCAGGAAAGAAACAGCTCAAACCGCTGCCATTGAAGCCTATAGTATCTTCAACACCTTTTCAGCAGTGGGGGTTGGACTTCGTTGGAGAAATTCATCCTCCCTCAAGTGGTCAGCACAGATGGATCCTGACTGCAACAGATTATTTCACCAAGTGGATAGAAGTTGTCCCCACCAGAAGCATATCACACAAAGTAATTATTAGCTTCCTGGAGGATATCATAGCCAGATTTGGCTGTCCCAGCAGGATCGTCACCGATAATGTTGCTTCTTTCAAGTCTGAGCCTCTAATTAAGTTCTGTGAGCAGTTCCAGATCTCACTAATTCACTCCACCCCCTACTATCCCCAGGGCAATGGTTTAGCAGAGTCCTCCAACAAAAGCCTAATAAGGATCATCAAAAGACTGTTAGAAGACAACAAAAGGGCCTGAGATTCAATGTTGAAGTTTGCTATGTGGGTTGATCGTGTGACAATGAAGAAATCTCTAGGCACTTCGCCTTTTTAGCTAGTCTACGGAGCAGAGGCGGTTTTCCCTACTCAGCTCGCCTTACCTGTGGCGAAATTCTTTCAAGACTACGATGGAGAAACAGATCATATGATCAGAAGGATTCATCAGATAGTAGAGGTGCAACAGATCAGAGAGCAGGTAAGGACCGCAACTCATAGTCACCAACAAAAGATCAAGCAGGCTTTTGACAGGAAGGTCAGGAAGAAAGAGTTTGAGATTGGGGACTTGGTACTTAAGTGGGACGCCCCCAGGCATGATAAAGGCAAACACAACAAGTTTGATGCCCTCTGGATTGGCCCCTTCAAGATCTCTGAGATTTTCTCCAACACCACGTATGGGTTGCAAGATCTGGAGGGTGAGGAGGTTTTCAGCAGCCCAGTGAATGGGCATTTTCTGAAGAAATGTTTTATTTGAGCCTTAGACGGCTCCCCTGTTTGTAAATATTGTCCTTTAGATCTTTTTTTATTTTCTTTTTTGCATGTTTTTGTCTTAATAAGTGACTCTGTAGCCAATAGCAAGGCACTAAAGTTGCAGAAGGAGTTCTTAGAGAATCACAGGGACGACTCTATCCCCCATGGAGCCTAATGTTAGCGATTATTTTTGTCTTAGGAACAAAAGCACCCAGGTCTGCAGAATGACCGGGAAACACCCAAGCGAAGCAGCGGAAGGATCTCCTTTCTGGTTATGAGTCAAGCGAGTGGGCAAGGTTTTGCTGTCGACAGTCGAGATCCATCCATGAAGCAGATCAACGGTCATCGGGATCTCGGGGCTACCAAGTTACCTGACATATAGCACCAAGGAAAGCTCCTATATTTCAAGGCTGAATCTGGGTCGTCCAATCCAGTGATGCGTGGCGCAGGATCCAGTCACACCGGCATATCGACATTCGGGAGTTCAAGGGGTAAAATTCCCCGTCTCTTCACCTTTCAAAGACCCGAACCCCGAAATGACGATAAGTGCCCTTCAAGGCTCGGCCCATGGTCCTAGCACCAGGTCACATCAAGAAAGCCTGAGAACAAGCGCGGTCTCCTGTTAAGCGGAGAGTGCTACCTCGGTCGGTCATCTTAAGGACACGCGGTGCGCATCCGTGCCATTTTAGAATTCAGGAGTTCGTGGGGTGAAGATTTTATGTCTTTCAACATCGTGAAACCCCGAGCCCCGACAGCGTCGAAAACGCCGAAGCTAGGGCCCGTGACATCACAAAGCATTTTCAGCCGTCCATCTAAAGGGAACACCTGGCAGCAAATTGGGCCATCTCAGCGTTTCTCCCATCATGACTCCAAGGCACAAAGGGCAGCTCCGTTATGTTCTGATGCACGAGATGCCAGGAGAGTCCCTGGCTCGGGCCCATAGCAGCGTCGAGTGAGTTCGAAACCGTCAGATCCCAGAGGGACGCGTGGCACCAGATTGAGCTGTCTTGACGTTTCGCTCATCGCGATTTCAATTTTCAGGAATAGTTCCTTCCCATTCGTGAACGCCGAAAGCGCATTGGGAATAAGCACATGGTCACAGCCCATGGTCACTTGGGGAGAGAAAGGAGCTTCATAAAGAAGGCCAAAGGCGTCGAGTTCAGTTGCAAAGGGGATCATCGTGATCTCTAGGCGTCATCGGACCCGATCTTAATACTGTTTCTAGCATTGAAGTAAATGAAGGCAAGAGCGGGTGGTTGAAACCTCCTTTCATTCATTAAGTGAGGGGAATGGAGGGTCTGGCAAGCCACCTGCTCGCAGAGGTCTTGTGTATCGATTTTCTCAACGAAGCCGTGCCAAAGTCCTGGACTCGACAGAGAAGTCTGCGCACTCTAGCTGAGCATTTCATGGCTCAGCTACCCTCCTTATAGGAGCCATGTGTAGTTAAGGTGGCATTTAAAGAAATATATCAGTACAAGTTTGACTGAAGGGACACCAAGCCTTGGGTGATTGGGCACACCTCTGTGAGGTGAATTTTCCCAAGTATATAAACTCAGTCTTTGTATTTTGTAAGTATCGATGGTAGAGCAAAGCTCCCAACTGAAAATATTCAATAACCATTCTAGTTCTTTGGTTGTGCATCTGTATATGAGATCTCTTGTTTTATGACAAACAGTTTTCTACTTCATCTAAGCTTTCATCTCATACTAGAGAGTTCATGGATGACTGATTCGCATGAATTGTTGCAGTCATGTCATGATAAAGGATTTATCATTGCATCGTTGTATTCTCTGGTTTTCTGCGTTTAAATGTAAGAGGATCTTGCGTTTGAATGCTTTCTTCCCCAGTCTGCTAGAAACCTGATGTTTATGACAGACCCTTGCACTCTTCTTATACAAGTCTTCCCCCTGCTCACCCTTATTACAACTTACTGTTTGAAGTTTATCTAAGACCTCGCTTACCCATGCATGCCTGGCCTAGTTTCAGAGTTGAAACGATATGGTTCTGAGTTTACTTCCATTTGATCATCCCTTTTATAAAAAAATCATGACATTAAACTGATGGGTGTCGGGCTCTGCTCCTGCTGCAATCCAGGAGTGACTTCCGACGCTAACACCGTGCACTCCCAAGCCTTCCTTGTCTTCTTTCTTCTTCTTCTTTCTGCACACATCTTCCATGCTTAGGATTTTTATCAAAATTGTATCTAAAACGTATTGTCCAACAAGCCCCCAACACTCACCTATGGCTCGTCTCGAGCCACTTAAGCCTATTGCACACTCCTCCATGCTTGTATGAACTTTTGGGAGGCTTCCTTAGCTACCACAACTTCCTTTATTATTGTTGCATCAGTTTCCACAATTTCTTCGACACCTTGTGCAGTCAGGGTCATAAGATTTTATTCTGTCTCATGTGTTGGTTGTTTCACCTTGCCCTGCACAATGGCCAGTTCTCCTATCACCCTCAATGTTTCTTCTTACAGTGGTCCTAAGAGTTGCTGAAGGATATTATGTTGATGCCACATCCTTTCAAATTCCACATATGACTACCTCTGTGCCAAAATGGTCATCATCTGTTCAGTCGATGGAGGGGTGTTTATGATTTTTGAATCTTTCTATGCCTTTTCTTACACATCCCTTAAATTTTCTTCCATGGAATTCATCTATGGATCCTCTATAAGGGCTGTCCATATTTTCATGCTCTCCTCACAAATTTTTGCACATTCTTCCTCCACTTTTTTTATGTTGGAGACGACTGTCGAAGTTGTTCTCTCTTTGCCTCTTCTTTCCTCTAGTGGTGTTCCTGGTGTACTACGCAATTGTAGGTTCTCAATTCTTGTGAGGAATCCTTTGATGACTTCACCAATTTTCAATACTCGCTCCTTCGTAGTAGCCTCTACTACTATCAATACTTTCGGGATTTCCTTGTACAACTTTTGGAAGACCGCTTATATCTTCTACACCTTTATATCCATTTCATCATTTTCCTTGAGAGATTTCTTGGCCCTTTCCTCAGCCTCATTCCTTTCCTTTATTGCTTCTTCCACTTTTTCGTCAACTTCACTTTTCTATTGTAGCATAGTGGCATATTGTTTCTGCAATTGCATCCTTTAATCCAACACCTTATTCATTTCCCAATTTGCTTTATCTACACAGAGCCTAATCTCGTGAAAAAATCATATTTTCAAGCTCTGTAATATGTGTATCGAAATCCATGAAACCAATATGTTTAAGTGGTTCAATGTGTTCATCTATTATTGGAGTTCAGGCATTGGGAATTGGATTGTGTCTATCTCGATTTGTAACATTTTGTGCCCCACTACTAGCTCAGTCAGAGGTATATTGGCAATATATGCTTCCTCTAACAAACTTGTGCTTGGTTTTCCACCTAATATATTCTGTTGTGTTATTATGGATGCTTCCAAGAGATGTTGCACTTGCATTAACTAGGCATGGACTTGGTGGTTCATCTCTTCTTTTCTCTTGGTTGCTTCCTCAATGGCCTCCTCTATGACATCCCTTACTTGGTATCATATTCAGTCCATATCATCATTAGTAATATTATATACTGGGGGTACCTTGTGTGCTTTCATATTCTTGTGCACACCTCTTGTTGGTTCCTTCCACTTGTCCTTTATTTTCTTTTCTATCTCGAGAACTCTTTGTTTTGTTTACTCTATCGATAGGCCAGGTGTATTTCCTGGGCCATTGTTTTTTTCATTCCCCTCCCCCACGTCCACTTCTTTTTCATCCCTATCGTTTTCTTTGTCATCTTCTGGGTGGCCCATTTGTTCTGATGGTATTTTCCACTCGGCTTCCCAATAGTTAGAGATTAGGCATACATCATTTTTTGTCAACCTATAGGTGGTTGGCATCCACTGGTGTTGAAGTTCCTTTTTTTCTTGCACGTACACATGGTGCTTCCCTACTTTAAATTGTGCAATGTCTCGATAGGCTTGTACTGTCTCGAAAGTGATGCACAATGTATGTGTGATGTTGTACCTGATCATGTCAAAGTATACATAGAATGTAACATTGTTTTCCATTTTCCGCCTTTTGTTTGATGTATACCATAAGTTGGCATACCGCACATCTACAATACCTTTAACAACTATTCTCATAAGTTGGTAATAACCCAGTTCCTACCATCCTACCAGTGCAATCAAAATAAGAAGCCAGGCATAATGGAACTCTATGCCTTTCTCCTGGGCCTCTATACAGTCTGTCATAAATTAATTGACCAAGAAGGTGGCCTAGTTCATTTGGACCCCTTCCGCGCATTTTTTTGCGGTTGCAATTATTGCAGCAGGCACTTCGTCCTTCTGACACTTCCCCAACAATTTGCAGGCTAGCACTTGCATTGAGAAATAGACACCATCATCATTGATATTCACAACATCCAACTCCCTTTTTCCCTTGAAGGAATGAAACTTCTCCTTCATGGCTTCTTCTGATTGCGCTTTCTCCCCTACTTTGTTGAACAATGTGGTCGGATCCTCTCCTGCTTTTGGTAACCCTGTCATCCACACAATTAATTCGGTATCAATTGATATCGGTGGAGAAAGACACAACGTTCCTCCATGGACACAACTGAGGAGTAACTTGACACATGAATTTATTTCTAGGCTACATCCAAAATGGGGAATCTCCATTAGGTTCAAGATCCCCGACTTCTCTAGTCCTGTTGCCCACATCTATGGTTCCAACAATATTTATCATGTGTCGGGTACACTCTACACGCACAAGTAATTTTCCCTAGCTAGCTTTGGAAAATTCTACTAATATATGATATCATGATCTACAAATTTGAGGGTGACAATCTTACCTAGCATGTCCCCTTCAATACTTACACTAGGTGGGATTGTCTGTGTGGCCAACGGGTATTTTCCATCTGTTGGTACTTTGACTTGAGGCGCACTGTCTTTTTTGGGTGGTATATACTCTCTGTGAAAATTTTCTTGTGAATCTGAAGCTTCAGGTATTTCCTCAACCTCTGGCGCAACTGATGGTCATTTCGATTGCTTTCGTGATGTTGATGATGGCGCTCCAAATTTTGGTGGGGCCATTGTTCTATGCGACGGGTTTCTTTACTTGCTTTATGTGTATTCTAGTGCTTATGTAGTTTGGATATGGGTCGGGTCTGGTTCACTCTGGTTTTCTCTAACTTACTCTCACTTGCATGCAACTCATAAAAACAATAACTCATGCTTGCCGCCCCTCAACTGCTCTTGTGCCTCCTTTCCAGGTGTTCATGTCTCTTCACGCCTTAAATAACTTTTCCAATTCGCCAATGGAGTTGATGAATGGTTAAATAAATGTAACTTTATTACCAAATCCATCATGCGATTTTTGCCTCATACTGCCAGCCTGTCATGATTTCCAGTGACTTTAACTATTTAATATTATACAATGTCTTTATGACTTTCCATTACTACTGTGTAGTCATCATTTCCTTGCTTTAATTCCTTTAACGGTCTTGTCAATACTATACTATGCAATTGTTCTTTCTTCCACATTATTTTTCTTCGCATTCTTTTGCTTCTGTGTATTATTTTCTTGATTGGTGCAATTCCATCCCAATGGTGTGA
>JZKD02S1673642.1:755630-769726 GCA_000966675.3 Picea glauca | reverse complement strand
ACTATCTTGTTCACCAAGTATTTTAATGTTGAATGGTATCTGTACATCTTAAAGAGAGAACCCAATAAATAATGCATGAAATTTTGCAATGCATATACCATTGCCAATCCTTCCCATTCTGTAGTGATGTAATTCTTCTCTACTATGGACAACTTCCTACTTTCAAAATCAATTGGGTGATGTATGTCTCCTTCCCCTGGTTGAGATAGTACTGTGCCCAACACTATGGATGATGCATCTACATGAACATGGAACTATTTGTTCCAATCTGGAAAGATCAAAATTGGTGTGGTCACCAATTTTTTCTTTAAGGTGTCCAAACCCTTTTCACAATCCTCATTTGATTGGAACTTCGCTTCCTTCTTTAGCAGTTTTTCCATCAATGTTGTGATCTATGCATATATTTTCATAAGCTTATGGTAGTATCCTATATAACCCATAGTTTCCCTCAATTTTTTAACTGATGTAGGTGGTTCTAAATCTAGAATCATTGTAATATTTTATGGATCCACTAGTAATCCCTGCTTGCAAAGTAAATGGCCCAACAAAATTCCAAACGGTGTGCAAAAAATACACTTATTCAAGTTCAAAAAAATATGACATTGTCTACACCTATCCAAAATTAGCCTAATTACTTCTATGTGATCCTTCAGTAGACACACATAGTCCAATTGTCTATGTATACTTCAAGGAACTTAATAATAAATTCCTTGAACACTGGAACCACCACTCTTGAAAAAAATGCAGGGGTATTATTCAATCCAAAGGGAATTACTCTATACTGATAACTTCCCCACTCTATCACAAAAGTAGTATTGTACTGGTCTTCCTACTCAATTTTGATCTGATGGTACCCTGAAAATCCATTTGTGAAAGAATAAGTCTCCTTCCCTCCTATGTTCTCCAGTACCTCATATGTGAATGGTGTAGGAAATGAATCAAGTAAACACGCATCATTTAGCTTCCTCATATCCATGCAAATCATGAGAAATGTATTCTTGTCTTGCACTACCATTGGAATTATCCACTATGATTCCACCATGGGTGCAATGATCGTTGCGTCCAACATTCTGTCGATTTCTGCTTTAACCTTCTCTTTGTATTTTGGATTTAACCTATAAGGTCTCTTTCGAACTGGTTTAGCACTTGGTTTCAAAGGAATATTCATCTCGCCTAAGTCCCTAGCTATCCCATTCATCTCTGAGAATGTAGTTGGGAATAGGTATTGATATTTGCACAACAAGTCTATAATCTTTTCTACTCTCTCATCACTCCATAAATCCCCTATCTATGAAAACTTCAGGTTCTTTTTCATCCCAATGTTTATCTACCGTGTCTTTATTGGTTGTGTGTATGCAACGAACTCAAGCTTTGGCCCTTCTACTACCCATTCTCCTTTTGTTTCAGGTACTTGCACATTCCTGGGATATTCTTCATCTTGTTCTTCCTTATAAACATTATAGCACTCCAATAACTCATGGACAGTCATAACAACTCTATGTGCATTGTAGACTGGTACCACCTCCATCGTCCCTTCTTCTGAAAATATCTTGGTTCAAGTAGCTTGTAGTGCAACATCTATTGATGGAGATTCATGTTCAAAAGTAAATGTGACCCTGAACCTCTGAGTCAACTTGTCCTATTTGGTTGTCTCTCTGTGCATTTCCAATTACTGATATTAGTTCTTCGGAATTGTGTCCAGTGTATGTATAAAACTGTGTATCCATTCCTCCTTTTGCATCAATCTCCAACTATTTCTACATTGCTCCACATGTTTTTCTAGGTCAGTCTTCCCTGTATACTTCTACGCAATATTTTCCACCTTGTTTCCAAACCTTTATTGCATTAGTCTTCCATATTGTGACAAGTCTTTCATCCCCTCTCTATGTGCAGACTGCCATTTCGATGGAGTCTCTTTAAGGAAAACTTCTAGTGCCAACAATCTTTGTTTTTAGGTACTTGTAATTCAATATCCTTTACAAAAAAAGTTATATTAGTCAATACATCATACTTGGGTGGATTACATAACTTTGTTCCAATCCAACACAAAGATCGGGTTATCCGTGCACATCACCTAGTCGATACTTCATGCATCCTCTATTTCCAATGCTCCGGACCTTCTTCTGAATCCGATTCACATGAACTGATACTTCTCCAACTTAGTGAACCATGTGCAAGAGGGTTCACATGATCATCCATCTGCGCAATCATGTTATGCAAGATTTCAATGTCGTTCCCTCTTGTTGGCTCTATGTATCTCTTTCATTCTATTGGGTCCAATGGTGCAGTCACTTTCAAGTCTCCAAGTTCAAATATCATTTCTCTCTGCTTGAGATTAATGATCGCCTCATTATCAAATTCCCATTCAAGTCCCATCAATGTTGGATATGGTTGACTATCGTCGAAAATTTCAATAATTTCAAAGTTTGTCGTGTTGAACACCCCATCTATTTTCACAGGTACTTATGTCAATCAACCGATTGGTATTATCTTGTGGTGATTTGCAATCCTTAACTAAACAGGAGACCAGATGAACTTGGGTTGGCCCATCATCACCCAGGTTTTCTTTGGTAATAATTTCACATCGAACCCCAAGTCCAAGATAACATTATCCACATCATATTCCCCAATCTATGCACCTAATCTGAATTCCCCATTGGTCCTCTTCGGAGAGATTTTAACTACAAACCCCAAAATCATATAATATTTAGACAAGGGTGGCTTTGCTTTTTGTTGAATCTTGAAGAACCACATATGATAAGAATATCCCATTTGTGACCCACCCTACATATAGACTCAAATTTTAATAGACTTTAACTACATAGCTTGAAATAGAATAGAAGCTACCAATCAGACATCAAATTATAAATTGATATTTTTAGCAACAATACATTCTTAGAATATAATCTTAGAATATCCAGATGCTGAAGAATTCCAACGAAAAAAATACTCACCCTAAAATATAAGCCGAAAGGCTAAAGCAAAAAATGAACATAGGACTGTATGAATATTTTAACTATTACTTTAAATTCAAAACTACTTGTCAGCTATGAGGTTTCAGGATCATGAAATAGTTAAATACATAAAATATAGGAATATTATTTTTTATATTAAAATTCAAGGATATGCTACTTAAGATTTTTTCTTAACTTTCAAATCCAACGATACACTAATAGAATTTTAAGTCCCTTCCATAGGCATAGAGGGATTATAGCTATCGATAAATCGTTGACTTCATATTAGTCTATCCTTTGACCAGAAATATTTCCATATTATTTATTGTTGGAACCAGGGAACTGAAAACATCGATTTTTATATTAAAAAAAGTACTATATTTGTGATGATATGCTTGGACAAGGGATTGGGGGTCTTATTGCCGGCTTTGCTATTCCCAATGTTATATATGTTGGCATATCCAAAGTATTTGATTGTATATGGACTTTTTGAATCATATATTTTGTTATGCATTCGTCAAAGGTGGATTAATGTTAGCATTAATTCGAATGTTTGGTTTAGCATTTTATGCTAGGTAAATTTATGGCAATGTTTGATATGGTGGCATATCCAAAGTTTGGCTTTCCAAAACATTCTGTGGTGTTCAAACTATTGTTAGAAAAAATATAATTTTTGTTTTTGGGATACGTCAGAGTCGTGCCACATTGAAATTTTTTCTTAAATGTTTACAGTGCATTTCTGACTGACTTAAATGTTTACCTAACAGGCTTGGTAGTGTTGAATGGTTACTTAACAGGCTTGTTACAAGACATTTTCTTCCATTTTTTAAATTTTTATGCTCCAGCGGTGTTGTTGGTTCGGTGGTCCATGCTTGCTTTTTGCATGCGACTGATTTATTATTTGCATGTTTTCGTTGTTCTTGCTTGCATGTTCGTGTTGTTGCAGTTTGGATGTTTGGGTTTCTGCAATTGTGATTGGAACAACATCGTTCCTGGGGGGAGTGGTTGTTGCTTGCTTCTTTCTTTTCTATATGTTGTTTATTGTTGCTTGATTCGACTTTGCAAGGTTCAGGTCCTGCGCCTACTGCTGGGCCTTTTGGTGCTTCCTAGATGGGTTCTTATTTGGTGCTTGTTCTTGTTTGCCCAGGGTTTGCAAATGTTGGGATGCTGCATCTGCGGTTGGATCTTTGGTTACATTTTTTTTGCATTGCAGTTTGCATAGAATACTATTAAGATAAAATAACAGACTCAAGAATTGCAGGTGGTATAAATTGCATCTGTTACGCGTTGAAGCAAAGTTTGTTGGCCTCAAAATATATTTCATAGTTGTCGATGCTTTTTACATGGATTCTGTGTTACTATGGTTTCATAGTTATGAGAATTCCTTTTGCTCTGTGGGAGATATAATTGTTCTCTCCCTTTTACTTTCCTGTTGTAAACTATGTTTGACTCTAGTTTTTCGCGTTTCTGTGGTCATTCCGAGCGATCGTCGTTCGGTTGCATAGTTTGCCAGTTTTATGGACATGGCTTCGTGAATAGGTTCTATTTGACTATGACAGGTCGTGTTTGGTGTATACATTAGCTTTCCCAAATCAGTTTTCTTTAAAAGAAGGCCTCCTGGGTAGAAGATAATGCAATTTATGAAATTATAGGTTTCCTGGACCGTGGAGCTGTCATCCCATACTTACCCTATTTTTGCATCGCGGGTTGATGGGGTGGGCGGCTGAAAATTGACAATCGGACAGTTCTATGATATGCAAATTGACAATCGAACAACAGGGAGAGTTTCGCGATCATTCCGACTGACTGCAGTTGTGTTCCATACTTGGCCAGGGTTACATTAGCATTTCCAAATTAGTTTTGTTTAACAGTAGGGCTGTTGGACGGAAAACATTGAAATTCATCAAATTATAGGTTTCCTGGACAGCATAGATTAAACATAGGAAATATGTAATTTTATAAAGTAGATATATACAGCCTGCACGGAGCCATCATCCCATACTTAATCAGTTTTTGCATTGTGGGTTGTCGATGTAGGCGGCTGAAAATTGACAATCGGAGTGTTCAACGATATACAAATTGACAATCGAACTTGCGAACTATTTGAATTTGAAGGTCGTCGTGTCCAAAAAAGTTAGCATTGTCAAAATAGTTTACTTTACATGCATTTTACATACCCTGGTGGACAAAAAACACAAAAAAAAAATAATAAGCATTTTTTGGATCGCGGGTTCTTGGGGTGGCGAACTCTAGGTTCGGTCCTTGTTGTTCTATGTCCTACAAATAACACGAATAGTTCCATGATATACAAATTGACAACCAGGCTTGCGGACTATTTGAATTTCAAGGGCTCGTGAAAAGCAACTATCATTCTTGAATTACTTTTATTTGCGTATGTTTTACATACACTCATCAACAAAAACAAAACAATAGTAGTAACGTCTGTTACATAGGGTTCCACACCCGCTACCTTCAACGCTTCCCAATACACATTAAATATGCTTTCAAAAGTTAGAACCAAGCAGACAGGTTCGAAAAGATGGTCTTTAATAACTGGAAAGATCGAGGACATCTCCCATCAAAATGAATAGACAGGCAAATATTATGGGATCTGGTAATTTCTTTTTCCTACATTTTGAATTTGCAAAATATTTTTTTTTGCTTGTGCAGTTTTAGTTTTCTTCAAAGATTCATCATAGTTCACGAACGTGTCGGTGACAGAGGCCTTGATGTCATGTCCCTCTTTAATATTTTGCATTTCGAAATGATGGGCTTTAATAACTGGAGGACATCTCCCATTAAAATGAATAGACAATCGAATATTATGGGGTCTGGTAATTTATTTTTGCCTGCATTTTGAATTTGCGAAATACTTTTTATTTTATTTTTTTCTTGTGCGGTTTTAGTTTTCTTAAAAGCCTCAGCATAGTTCATGAACGTGTCACCCACAGAGGCCTTGATGTCATGTCCCTCTTTAATATTGTGCATATCTTAGATGTCAGATTTTAGAATCTGCTCGGATATGGGAATTTTAATATGTGCTAGTAGTCACTATTGAGCGTACATATTAAAAAAGATTGGCATTAATAAGTGAAAATATCGAGAACATTTGTCATTAAAACGAATCAACACAAAATCTACGGAAGACCATCCAGGCTTACTTTTAAATACTTATTGCCATTTCTCTCTATGATAAAAGAGTTGCACTTTAGGGTGCCTTTGTTCTAATGTTCCTGGTCATGCACATGTAAGACAACTTAGAGATGCGATTGAGGAGCAGATGAAAGAATAGAGACTGGTTTTATGTGATGTGATCTTTGAGTAAAAAAAAAACTCTGTTATACAAAGAGAAACTCGGAGAGGAAAAAAAAAATAGAACAAGTATGTTCTGGTTGGTGTTCTCCCTGTGTTCGATGCTTTGGTTGGTTGAAAAGGCTGCCTGGAGATTTTTTGGTTGAAATTCTTTGTTTTATTGCTGGGAATTGTAATGGATTTTGAGGTCGCGTGCAAAATACTTCTTCATTTAGGTATATAGCTTCTTCCAACAACACAGATTTGGCAACTGTATCGAGTTGTACATATTGCACAAGTATTTGTCTACCTCAGAGGCGAGTGGAAGAAACTGTATGGGTGGCTAAAACAACATATTATCACTACAAAAGTGCATATTTGATAGTATCATGATCTGTATGTGGGTCTGGTAGCCGACTTGACAGAAAACTATGTTCTTTGTGAAAGTTTGTTCGGTTTTCTCTGGATGTAGTTGCAGACTCTACATATTTGGCGTCGCCTCTGAACATTCCATACCTTTCTGTGGGCCACCATACCTCCATGACTATGAAAAAAGATATATTTCGATGCCATCTGCAACATTTGATACACTTGCCAGACCTGTGTTGGTGCATTCTACAGCATTTGATGCACTTGCCACACCTCTACTGCCCGAAGAAGTTATGTACCTCAATAGAGTTTCTTTTTGCATATGGGTTGGACGTTCCTTCCAATTTACTGTAATAAAGCAAAGAAGTTCAACATACAAATCCTTAAGAAGGCTTCTCAACCAAACAGGCGATCGAATATAGGGAGAATACCAGTGACTACATACTTGAATTATTTTTCGTTGCCTTTCTAAGTTGTCTTGGATGTCAAGGGTCAGGAACATTTCAAGGAAAACACCTTAAGTCGGTCTATGCTTTGTTTACATTTTACATGTAAGAATAATTTTTCATAGGCCATACTTATGTGGCAACGACCTTGTATTTAAAGAAAGAAATTGGAGGACCCGTCCTGCTCCCATTCTTCGGGTTCCATCAATAGAATTAATAATGAGTAACAACAAGGTGACTAAACTATTGGTGCAATGTCCCTGTGAAGTATGTTGGATATATTGCAACTTCTTCTATTTGATAATATCCGTGTATATATACTAATATTAGTACTATTGGAATAAATACAAAAAAACTTCCTCTTCGACAAAGCTTAGGCAATTATGTTTGGCTTTGCGGTATTAAACAACTATGTCCATTGTTCCATCATATACATCTTCCAGCCTAATAACTTCCGTAATTTTCAATTTATGCTTTAATTACTTAAAGTGACACCAAATTTGGATTTCATTTAATTTAATTTAGATATTGATGTTTATGGAGAGCCAACGTTTGTTGATCTCATTACAACGAATACAAGATGAATAGATGATAAGGAGTTTATCTCGTTGATATCACAATGCAAATTCATATTTTATGTTGCGCTATGTACATGTTGCAGTCAAAATTTTTGTGGTTTCAGCGAAATTGGCGAGCCAAAAAGCATCTTGCAGATTGGGAGATCATTTGCATTTGAAACAACCAATCCATTAATGTATATTACTATGAATACTATTAAGATAAATATGAAAAATTTCTTCCTTGATAGATGCTAGTATGAAAAATATTGAAATAGATATCATAACTTTATCTTGGCCAATACTTGGCCAGTTATCTGGGCACCAGTTCTCGAGTTTGTGGTACCCAACACCTATGTCCCCTGTTTCGTCATATACATGTTGGAGCGAAATAAATTCAATGATTTGTTCCTTTCCAGGCGCTTGCGAACCAATCTGCTTATCGTTCCGCAATATACATCTTTCACTGAAAAGATTTGTGATCTACAATTTCACCGCGGGTTCCTTGTACACATTAACTTCGTTCAAAGTAGCTATTGTTGCTTTCCATCCCTAGCAACTTCACATCCTTCCTAATATACATCAACAATGCTCTTACTAGTGATAAGTGGACACGGTGGTATGAAAGATACCTTCGTGATCTGCAATTCATGATTTAACATCTTCATCTATATCCTCGCACGACGGATATGACCGAGCAGTGTTCCTTTCCATACTTAGCCAATTTTATGCCTGTCGCTGCGGGGCCGGCGCTTGCAAACCAAGATGTTCTTCTACGAGATACTTAGTTCTTTTTCCCTTCTCTTCTTCCCGTATATTATCTACAATTCCACTGCCAACGCCTCCGTCCTTTTTCCCTTATTTTCTTCCCGTGTATTATGGGACTATAAAATATGGACATGATATTCTATAGAGCATGCACAAATTCCGCATTCCACACCTAGCGACATTTTGGATTATGGGGTCTCGGGCGGGAAGGCGAGCTCAAAAATGGGCCTCCATTGTTATGTAGCCTACAAATAGCACCCACAGTTATGCAATAGACAAATTGACAAGAGAATCTACGAACTGGCAGAGTCAACATTGAACTTCTATTGTTCTGTGTCCTCCAAACAACACTCCCAGTTCCGCGATATAGAAATTGACACACGGAATGCAGAAATGACGGAGTGGAGATTGTCATTGTTTACGGATGCTAATCCCTGTGAAGTATCTAACAATATCTAAAAATTTATTTAGAATACTAAATTAGCACTTATTAGTGACAACTAGACATAGAGGTACGAAACAGTTGGGATTGCAATCTCTGCAATATACAAAATGACTACCGAACATCGTCTGCTCTTCCGTGTTACAGATTATGCATTCAAATGTTCGGAGCAATACAATTAGAATTTTCGGGCCTCGCCTCTTCTGTGGATACCTTCTCAGCCTGTTTTGGATCCTGGGTTCACGAAATATGCAGCTCCAGCGTTAGTGGGTTGACATATCTTTATTTCCATCTATATAATAAGACGACGAATTCGACCAACCACTGTTGATTTCGATACTTGGCCCATTTTTATGTCCATAGTTGTCGCGTTGGGACCAATTTTAGTTCCATCTATATCCTCGCATAGCGAATTGAACCGATAGTTGTTGCTTTTCATACCTAGTGACATTTTTTATCACAGGTTCTCAGGTGGGCGAGCTCAAAATTGGCCCTCCATTGTTGCATGTGTTACAAATAGCACCCAAAATTCTGCGATATACAAATTGACAAGTGGAGTTGCAGACTGGCCAACTCAACATTGCACTTCTATTGTTTTGTGTCCCCCAAATAGTCGTTCAAGTTCCGCGATATACAAATTCACACAAGGAATGCAAGGCTGGCGTGATGGAGATTGCCATTGTTTACGGATACTAATCTCTATCAAGTATTTCATAGAATCTAAAAAATTATTTTCAATACTAAATTAGCTCTTAGTAGTGACAATTGGACACAGGTGCGAACCAGGTGGCATCGCACCCAGCGCAATATACAAATTGACTACTGGGTTCTGACATCGTCCACTCTTCTGTGTTACAAATTATGCATTCAAATGTTCGGAATGATAGAAGTTGAATGTTATGTACACACGTTCTCACCCTGTTTTGGATTCTCCTGTTGTCAGGTTCACTAGCTGTGAAACACTGCCTCAATTGGCATATGGTCCTCTGCAATATACAAATTGACTACCGAGTTCACATCTTGTATTCAAAATTTCTGTGAGCTACAATTCTACCACCGACTCCTTTATCCCTTTTCCCTTTTCTTCTTCCCCTATATTATGGCTCTCATTATCTCCATGTATATAATCACACCAGGAATCCGACTGACCGCTATTGCTTTGCATACTTAGGCAATTTTATGTCCACAGTTGTTGGGTTGGCAATCTACAATTCTATCGCGGGCTCCTCGAACTCGCAAGCTTCACTATACCACGGTTGACAAATGTCCTTCCTAATATACATTTGCTATGCTCTTACTAATGACTCTTACAATTGACAGCTGCACACAACAATACGAAACAGTTCGCATCAAGCCATTCGCAACATAGAAATTGACTACCGGGTTCCGACATCATCCCCTCTTCCGTGTTACAGATTGTGCATTCAAATGTTCTGAATCATACAATTTGGCCATCCGGACCTCTGACCCTATTTTGGATCCTCCTGTTGACAGGTTCACGAAATATCAAATTCTTAGTCAGTGTTTCGGGTTAGCGCATTCGAAATCTACTACTTTTTGTTACCTGATATACATATTACACTCAAAATTTCCGTTATTCACATTTCCACCGCAGAGTCGTTGGTCCTTTTTCCCTTTTCTTCTTCCCTTGTATTGTTGCTTTGTGGTTATATACATAGTCGCCTTTCTATAAACACAGGTTCCAATGTTGGAAGGGTTGAGATATCTTTATCTCCATCTATATAATCACACAACGACTCCGAACGACCGCTATTTCTCTCCATACTTAGCCAATTTCATCACCACAGTTGGCGGGTTATGCGTATTGCACTCAAAAAGTTTCAAGACATACAATTTGACCCTGGTGCCCTCGCCTTCAATAGTTGTAGCTTGTAACCCTGTTTTGTAGCCGTTTTTTTCCCCTGCCCGTGACCTCTGTACTTTCTTACTATGCAATTAGAAATCTTTGATGCTAACAGGTAACCATGCAGGAACCGTCAACATTGTCATTAATGGGCAAAAATCTCGAAGAGATATCCCATTATTACGTATTAAACCAATATGTGCAGAGAATTATTTTTTCCCTTTCGATTGTTCATCTCCAACATGCGTCATCATATTGGGCCGCTCAAGAAATCTGCAATGCTTAATCGCTCATTGCAATATCCACCATGTTCACATTTCTATGTATGCAATTAGTAGTGTTTAATGTTAACAACGCATCATGCAACAACCGTCCAAATTGTCATTAATCAACAAAAGTCTTGAGGACAGCTCCCATTCACATGCTTTCGACCAAAATTTGCGCAGGGTTATATTAGCCCTTCCAACCTTTCATTTCATTCATCAGCTGGAACAAATAAATGTCCTTGTAGACTTATGGAAGGAGGTCGACATCAGTTTTGTGGAGATATAGTAAATATGTTCGTAGAAGAGGACCAGAGGTTCCAGTGGTCCAGGGCATACTTTTACTATTCATCTCGTTCCACCCATAATGAAGTGATTTGGACCTCTGGAATTGCTCATGTAGGCTGCGTCCCTAAGGTTTTTGATTGTAAGGAGGTGGTCGCTTGGTGTGCCAAAAAATATATTCCAGACCAAAAAAGTATTCCACTGCATGACCATTCTTTTGTTTCTTTGTCACCTCAGGTCTTCCGCGAAATGTTAAAATTGTCGAAACCATCATTAATGTTCAGAGGACAAGACTACAAGCAGTTTCTAGAAAAACATCATAATGGGTTGGAAATCTTAGTCGACTTCCTCAAATACCTGACAACAGTTCCTGAAGATATCACAAGTCTCTAGGTAAGTTCCTTTAGAAATCCACTCTGGTAAATTGCTTGGTTGTTTACAAGAATAATAGGACATGCATCCACAACAAGCATTTCCCATATAATTATTTATATTTTGTATTTCACAGTCAATGAACAATAAATTTTCGATTGGGGAAAGATAATCTCCATTGAACTTTGTTCCCAGTTGTCACGACTCAAAGGATCGAATAAATTTTATATGTCATCCTACTTGATTTTCGCAATTGTGTATTGCTACCCGTTTCGAAAAATTTCTCTTTCCAAGAAAATAAATTGTGGATTCGACCCAATGACATTCTGGCACGACGCCCTATGGAGACACAAGGCCTACCATTGTTTTTATGAAGTTTTTAATGGCTTTTTCTCAGTTTTCAAAGATTTACTTTTAGGCAAGGATGCTCTGCAGATGTCTTGCCATGCAAGCAAGTTTTTGAGCAAGAAGGGCACACTTGAGCAAGAGGAAAATCACAGTCTCCTCATGGTCTTTGGCTCTAAGGAAAATCTTGCCTTCCTTCCATGCCACATCACAGACAAGATGTTTGTTCAAGAAATAGCAAGGCAATACAACCACTGGTTGCATTGTTTCCATGACAAGAAAAAAAAATAGTTCATTCCTCTGCCCTGGAAAGTCAGAGACTTCGTGTGCAGAAACATCAACAAGATTAATGAGTTTGCCACCCATTTCAAGAAATTGAACCTAACATACGCTGAAAGGCTAAAAGGGTTTGACCCCAATGGCATTTTTGAAGAACATTTACTAGGTGTTGGATTTAACACCTCTTTTATCCATAGACACCTGACCCAAGATAGGGACAGTGTCGACAACAATCCTACTTCTACCCATTATGACACAGAGACATTGCAAAGAGTGACTGAATTGTACAGACAAAATGGTAAAGTATCTGGTGAGAAGAGCACCCAATCCCCCACTAGCACTCCCAAGAGCACGACATCATGGAGCATCGCTTCGACGATCCATCCTAGTAAGAAAGAAACCCAAAAATCTTTGAACAAAAGAGGAGATAAGAACCCTCCTCGCATAAATATTGATAGTTCTCACAAAATTCCACTAACGAAGAAGAGAAAAAATAATGCAGGCGAGCCATTGGAACCCGAAATTGAAAGTGGAAAATTGCAAATTGAAATTGAAGATGAGCAGATGAAAAAATTGGGTCGTCTGCAGTGGAAATATCTGAGACCAAATTTTTTGACATAGATGAATCCTTCGTAATCCAGAGCGCTATGTTTGATAGCTAATCCAAAAGTATGGTCATTGAAAAGAGAGATGTAATAAACAGGAAAGGAAAATCTCAAACAAATATTGACTTTAGCGAAATGACCCCATCCAAAATCTGTTCATTTCACCAGGTAACTGGTGACGTTCTTCGCGATTCCATTGGAGGAATGGAGACAGATTATGCCAATCTGAAACACCGCCTCAACGAATTTGAACAGGCTTTCATTGCAACACCAGAGTTTGCTAGTCCTTTGGCAAAAATCATGCCTTCTACCATTGCAGCGAAGATGAAAGTATCCTCTACCCTCCTTGCATGCTCCAGATCCCTTGTAGAGAACAACATCAACAAAAGAATGTAGCTAGTTACTGAAGCCTGGGAAACATCGCAAAATTTATTTTCCTTCGGAAAGAAGGCCAATGATTTGCAGGAACATTTGGAGGCGAATTTAAAAAATGAACATCTTTTCTGTCATGAAGTGCTAGACCCTTTTTCCAACTATTCCGTGAACACATTGGAACTAAAAAGAAGACAAGAGAAACTCCCCTCCCCAAAACGCACTAAAAAAGTAAAAGCATGTTGGCAAAAAAAATTTGAAAACCTCCAGCTCATTGTCAAATCATGTAAACAAGTCATATCAAAAAAGGAAGATTTATTCACAAGCCTGCTCTAGATGGACTTATCTAGAACTACCAACGAGGTTCAAGATCCAAACTTAATTCTCAAATCCTTGTCAGTCACCAAAGAAGCGTTCCAGGAACAAGTTGATATTTTAAAGGGGTTGTCTTTCGAAAATTTTTACGACATACTTGAACATCGTCTAGATGAGCATGAGCACTGAGTACTAGACTATGCCTCACACAATGAAGAAATTGAACAGAGTCTGCATAGTATTTCAATGGATCTAAAGAAATTAGAAAACAACCTTTACGACATAGAGATCCGGGATGAAATCAACACAGCCCCCATGAAAAACAACATCGAAGAATGGTTCCAACACAGAATGGAAAGCCTCATCCAGGAAGGGCAACAACTGGTCAACAGGACTCCACTGCCCATTGACAACAACAACAAAAACGCATCGGCTTCATAGAAAGTCTATACTGCCATCTTGTTTTGTTTATCATTCCAGTTTAATTCTATGCTATCATCTTTTTTTCTTTATCAATCCACGTATGTCCTCTTTAAATAGAAAATTGTAACCAAAGACTCATAAGTTCC
>JZKD02S1673642.1:721258-744832 GCA_000966675.3 Picea glauca | reverse complement strand
AAAAAAAAAAATTTAAATCCTCCTACGAAACTCCTACAAAACGGATCACTTTGCATCCACATCGCCCCCAGCTTCGCATCCAAGTTGGTTCAATGATCGCCGTGGGTTCAATGGTCGACCTACAAAACCTAAAACCTAAATCCCTGTGTATATTAGAGATCATAATCAAGGAAATCAATTCCAGAAATTTTAAAGATGAGAGGAATATCTTACCTTAGCCTTCTTCCAAGTCTATAATCCTACTTGTGCTCCAAATACATGTAATAGGTCTTATAATTCCTGTATAATAATAATATGTATCAGATAACCTGGAATTCATAATAAATATAGAATTCATAATAAATGAGATAACTTAGAAATTATAAATTCCTTTACAATCCTAATATGAAAATTGTAACTATATATATATATGATAAGAAACTTTAAAGATGAACATAAATTGAAATACCAAACATGGCTATAAATTTAACACAAACATAAATTGAAATGCCAAACATGGCCATAAATTTAACGCAGACTATGCCACGATTCATAGTCTATTTAAAAAAAAGAACGGATCACACTCCATTAAAAACTACCCGTAATATGATAAGTCCGTTAAAAAATTGAATGGATGCACAGTGATGACACCGTAAAAAATGAATGGTTCCCCCGATATGTTAAGTGTGTTAAAAAAACGAATGGCTGCCTCTGATAGGATAAGAGTGGTAATGAAATATTAATTCTTGTTAATTCTTTTAAGGTGATAGTTATATGGTATTATAGTAATTTTTTAATATGATTAAGTAAATGTAAAAAAGTAAATAAGTTAATCGATGTATTCATAAATACAAGTAAATTATGAACAATAAATCATATTCATTGATTTGGGAGGATTACTAAGAATATGTCAACATCTTCAATTGTTAGCCATGAGATTAGGATTTAAAACTAAAAGGTAATTAATTGTGCCCATTTCTAATAAGTGTGCGCATAAAACTTGACAACTTTCAATACTTAACACATTTAAATTTAAAATAATTATATATTAATTTTAAATTGAATATTAACCCTCAATCAATTAATATAATAAAACTTAAAATAAAATAACATACTTGAACTTAAAATAAAATTTGATACCTCTCAATACTTAACACACCTAAATGTAGTTCAAAGAGATTGAATCTATTTGTGTAAAGATTAACTTGGAGTCTTGGGACACCATGAGATAATGATGAACATCATAAACCCAACCATAAAAAGTGTTGGCACAGCTAAATTTAAAATAAATCTATCACCCCTCAACCAAATAAAACATAATATAATATAATAAAATGTTAAACCTAAAAAAAAAAACATTATAGAAACAAATTAAGTGAAATAAGTTTTAATTCAAATGAAAAACATACCAAGAAATAAAAAAGGTATGATTTTTTTGACAATTTAACTCATCACAAAAAGACTTGTTCTTTTGACAGTTTTAACTTATCATGAATCCAAAACCAACCCCATAACTCTAAGCATGATATGAAAAAAGTCCAACCTCATAACTCCAAGCATCATATAAAAAAATTAAGTAAAATAAATTTTAACTTAAATGAAAAACTCACCCAAAAATTAAAGAGGTCTTATAGTTTTAAATTGTTACAAAGTCAAATCCAACCCTATATCAATAATAACAATAACTCTATGTTGAATAGATGACTCTATGCTCAACAAATCCAACCCCATATCAATAATAACACGAACTCTATGTTTAAACTCTACATGAAAACAAAAGTTATCTAACCCCATATCAATAATAACACTAACTCTATGTTTAAACTATAGATTAAAACAAAAGTTATCTAAAAAGATAAGTTAAATAAATTTAAAACATAAAAAGATCTTGCTCTTTTGAAAGTTTTAAGTAGTTGCAAAAGTCAAAATCAAACGACATATCAACAGTAAAAATCATTAAAGTCATTTACTGTCATTCTTCCTGCTTGTGCACGTCCTTTTATCTTTAGCACGTCGAGTGGCCATCCTTCTTTTTTGCCCGCTTTCTTCTCTGCTTTCTTCTCTACTTTATTCTTCTTTCTACGCATTGTATTCCTAAATGTGCCTCAACCATGCACTCCCAAGCCTTCCTTGTCTTCCTTCTTCTTCTTCTTTTTGCACACATCTTCCATGCTTAGGATTTTTATCAAAATTGTATCTAAAACGTATTGTCCAACAAGCCCCCAACGCTCACCTATGGCTCGTCCCGAGCCACTTAGGCCTATTGCACACTCCTCCATGCTTGGATGAACTTTTGGGAGGCTTCCTTAGCTACCACAACTTCCTTTATTATTGTTGCATCAGTTTCAACAATTTCTTTGACACCTTGCGCAGTTAGGGTCATAAGATTTTATTCTGTCTCATGTGTTGGTTGTTTCACCTTGCCCTGCGCAATGGCCAGTTCTCCTATCACCCTCAATGTTTCTTCTTACAGTGGTCCTAAGCATTGCTGAAGGATATTATTATGTTGATCCCACATCCTTTCAAATTCCACATATGACTACCTCTGTGCCAAAATGGTCATCATCCGTTCAGTCGATGGAAGGGTGTTTATGATTTTTGAATCTTTCTGTGCCTTTTCTTACACATCCCTTAGATTTTCTTTCATGGAATTCATCTATGGATCCTCTATAAGGGCTATCCATATTTGCATTCTCTCCTCAGATTTTTGCGCATTCTTCCTCCACTTTTTTTTATGTTGGATACGACTGTCGAAGTTGTTCTCTCTTTGCCTCTTCTTTCCTCTGGTGATGTTCCTGGTGTACTATGCAATTGTAGGTCCTCGATTCTTGTGAGGAATCCTTTAATGACTTCACCAATTTTCAATACCCGCTCCTCCGTAGTAGCCTCTACTACTATCAATACTTCCAGGATTTCCTTGTACAACTTTGGGAAGACTGCTTATATCTTCTACACCTTTATATTCATTTTGTCATTTTCCTTGAGAGATTTCTTGGCCCTTTCCTTGGCCTCATTCCTTTCCTTTATTGCTTCTTCCACTTTCCCTTCAACTTCACTTTCTATTGTAGCGTAGTGGCATATTGTTTATGCAATTGTATCCTTTAATCCAACACCTTATTCATTTCCTGATTTTCTTTATCTGCACAAAGCCTAATCTCGTGAAAAAATCATATTTTGAAGCTCTGTAATATGTGTATCGAAATCCATGAAACCAATATGTTTAAGTGGTTCAGTGTGTTCATCTGTTATTGGAGTTCGAGCATTATGAACTAGATTGTGTCTATCTCGATTTGTAACATTTTGTGCCCGACTACTAGCTCAGTCAGAGGTATATTGGCAGTATATGCTTCCTCTAACAAACTTGTGCTTGGTTTTCCACCTAATATATTCTCTTGTGTTATTATGGATGCTTCCAAGAGATGTTGCACTTGCATTAACTAGGCATGGACTTGGTGGTTCATCTCTTCTTTTCTCTTGGTTGCTTCCTCAATGGCCTCCTCTATGACATCCCTTACTTGGAATCATATTCAATCCATATCATCATTAGTAATATTATAGACTGGGGGGTACCTTGTGCGCTTTCATCTTCTTGTGCGCACCCCTTGTTGGTTCCTTCCACTTGTCCTTTATTTTCTTTTCTATCTTGAGAACTCTCTGTTTTGTTTACTCTATCGATAGGCCAGGTGTATTTCCTGGGCCAATGTTTTTTTCATTCCCCTCCCCCACGTCCACTTCTTTTTCATCCCTATCGTTTTCTTCATCATCTTCTAGGTGTCCCATTTGTTCTGATGGTATTTTCCACTCGGCTTCCCAATAGTTAGAGATTAGGCATACATCATTTGTTGTCAACCTATAGGTGGTTGGCATCCATTGGCACTGAAGTTCCTTTTTTTCTTGCACGTACACATGGTGCTTCCCTACTTTAAATTGTGCAATGTCTCGATAGGCTTGTACTGTCTCGACAGTGATGCACAATGTACATGTGATGGTGTACCTGATCATGTCAAAGTATACATAGAATGTAACATTGTTTTCCATTTTCCTCCTTTTGTTTCACGTATACCATAAGTTGGCATACCGCACATCTACAATACCTTTACTAGCTATTCTCATAAGTTGGTAATAACCCAGTTCCTACCATCCTACTAGTGCAATCAAAATAAGAAGCCAGGCATAATGGAACTCTATGCCTTTCTCCTAGGCCTCTATACAGTCTTTCATAAATTAATTGACCAAGAAGGTGGCCCAGTTCATTTGGACCACTTCTGCGCATTTTTTTGCGGTTGCAATTATTGCAGCAGGCACTTTGTCCTTGCGACACTTCCTCAACAATTTGCAGGCCAATACTTGTGTTGCGAAATAGACACCGTCATCATTGCTATTTGCAACATCCAACTCCCTTTTTCCATTGAAGGTATGAAACTTCTCCTTCATAGCTTCTTCTAATTGCGCTTTCTCCCCTACTTTGTTGAACAATGTGGTCGGATCCTCTCTTGCTTTTGGTAACCCTGTCATCCACACAATTAATTCGGTATCAATTGATATCGGTGGAGAAAGCCACAACGTTCCTCCATGAACACAACTGAGGAGTAACTTGACACATGAATTTATTTCTAGGCTACATCCGAAATGGGGAATCTCCATTAGGTTCAAGATCCCCGACTTCTCTAGTCCTGTTGCCCACATCTATGGTTCCAACAATATTTATCCTATGTCGGGTACACTCTAAACGCACAAGTACTTTTCCCTAGCTATCTTTGGAAACTTCTACTAATCTATGATATAGTGATCTACAAATTTGAGGGTGACAATCTTACCTAACATGTCCCCTTCAATACTTACACTAGGTGGGATTGTCAGTGTGGCCAGCGGGTATTTTCCATCTATTGGTAGTTTAACTTGAGGCGCACTGTCTTTTTTGGGTGGTATATACTCTCTGTGAAAATTTTCTTATGAATCTGAAGCTTCAGGTATTTCCTCAACCTCTGGTGCAACTGATGGTCATTTCGATTGCTTTCGTGATGTTGATGATGGCGCTCCAAATTTTGGTAGGGCCATTGTTCCATGAGACGGGTTTCTTTACTTGCTCTATGTGTATTCTGGTGCTTATGTAGTTTGGCTCTGGGTCAGGTCTGGTTCACTCTGGTTTTCTCTAACTTACTCTCACTTGCATGCAACTCATAAAAACAATAACTCATGCTTGCCGCCCCTCAACTGCTCTTGTGCCTCCTTTCCAGGTGTTCATGTCTCTTCACACCTTAAATAACTTTTCCAATCCGCCAATGGAGTTGATGAATGGTTAAATAAATGTAACTTTATTACCAAATCCGTCATGCGATTTTTGCCTCATACTGCCAGTCTGTCGTGATTTTCGGTGACTTTAACCATTTAATATTATACGACGTATTTATGACTTTCCATTACTACTATGTAGTCATCATTTCCTTGCTTTAATTCCTTTAATGGTCTTGTTAGTACTATACTATGCAATTATTCTTGCTTCCACATTATTTTTCTTCACATTCTTTTGCTTCTGTGTATTATTTTCTTGATTGGTGCAATTCCATCCCAATGGTGTGACAACCCTTCCTTCTTAGCAATGTATTATGCTTTTGTACTCTATAGTATTTTTCTTTTTCTATATCTACTTTTAAATTTTTTTTATTCCTTTTCTACTTTTTTTATTGTTTTTTGTGTTTTACTTCCCTACTATAGTACAGTTACTATGATACATGCGTTCTGGTGTAGCTCGGATTACTGCATAGCCTGTCGAACATCTCTATAGAGATTAAACTGACTTCCATTCACCATGCCTCTAAGGATTTATCCGTTCAAGGTTTCCAACTGCATGGCACCTTCCTCTGTTAAATGCTTAATCAAATATGGCCCTAACCAGTGCATTCTGAACTTTCCAGGATGTTTCATAAACTTGTTGTCATAGATTAATACTAAGTCTCCCACTTGAAACAATTTCTATTTAATGTGTCTATCATTCCATTCCTTTTCTCTTTCCTTCTAAACTTGCTGATGGAGTCCTGCGACAAAACTATCTCCCTCAAGTTGTACCAACTGTGACAATCTCTCCTCTATTGCACCAAAGTTCGAAACATTGATCGCTACAATGTGCAGGTTAGGTAGAATAAAATACATTGGCATCACTATTTATTTCCCATAGATAAACCCGAAAGGTGTATTCCCTCTCAACTTCTTATTTGTCGTCCTATAGGCCCATAACAATGCAGGAACTCTTAAGTCCCAATCATCTCTCCTTATGTGGCATGTCTTTGTCAAGGAATTCTCCAAGATTTTATTGAAAGCTTCCACTGTCCCATTGGACTGAGGATGATACAGGGTACTCTTCTGATGATGGATTTGAAACTCCTAAGTTAATGCTGCAATTGTTTTATTTAGAAAGTGTGTTCCTTGGTCACTGACTAATATGCATGAACATCGAAATTGTGTAACTACATTCTCAAATAGAAATCACACAACTGTCTCTGTGGTGTAGTCTATGACTGGTGTTTCTTCTTCCCATCTTTTTAAATACTTCGTCGAAGTGATTATGTACCTCACCCCTGATCTTCTTGCTTGTGGATTGATTGTCCCCACAAATTCTATGGCCCATTTATAAAATGTGTGCAATGTAACATGTGTATTTAAATGCATTTAATCTCTCCTAGATGGCTTTCCTACCCTTTGAAAAAAATCGCATGCTTGACAATTCTCTTTATCATATTTATGTAGTGTGGGCCACCAGATCCCTACGCACAAAAAATTTTGTGTCATGGCCTTACCTCCGTAATGTCCTCCTGCAATCCCTTCGTGCACTTCTGTGAGTATCATGGATCTTTCATGTTCCAACACACATCTCCTCAATATTCCATCTTCAACTAACTTGTATAAGTTTCCTGCAATCAATTGATAATATTTTGCCTTAAATACTAATTGTTTCTTCTATGCAACTGTCATGTCTAATGGGGCCATTCCTATACTTAGAAACTACATGATGTTCGCGGAGTAGTCATCCACCATTTTAATTGCAAATAGTTGTGCATATGGTAATTTTTCATCTAAATTGCTTGAATATTCTCCTGATAACATGCATGATAAATGATTTGACCCAGCATTCAACTTCCTTTGTTTCACCACAACCTCAAAATCATACTCCTAAAACAGCAATATCCATATGCATATTCTCCCCCCCAACACTATCTTGTTCACCAAGTATTTTAATGTTGAATGGTATCTATACATCTTAAAGAGAGAACCCAATAAATAATGCATGAAATTTTGCAATGCATATACCATTGCCAATCCTTCCCGTTCTGTAGTGGTGTAATTCTTCTCTACTATGGACAACTTCCCACTTGCAAAATCAATTGGGTGATGTATGTCTCCCTCCCCTAGTTGAGATAGTACTATGCCCAACACTATGGATGATGCATCTACATGAACATGGAACTATTTGTTCCAATATGGAAAGATCAAAATTGGCGTGGTCGCCAATTTTTTCTTTAAGGTGTCCAAACCCTTTTCACAATCCTCATTTGATTGGAACTTCACTTTCTTCTTTAGTAGTTTTTCCATCGATGTTGTGATCTATGCATATCTTTTCATAAGCTTCTGGTAGTATCCTATATAACCCATAGTTTCCCTCAATTTTTTAACTGATGTAGGTGGTTCTAAATCTAGAATCATTGCAATATTTTATGGATCCACTAGTAATCCTTGCTTGCAAAGTACATGGCCCAACAAAATTCCAAACGGTGTGCAAAAAATACACTTATTCAAGTTCAACAAAATATGACATTGTCTACACCTATACAAAATTAGCCTAATTACTTCTATGTGATCCTTCAGTAGACACACATAGTCCAATTGTCTATGTATACTTCAAGGAACTTAATAATAAATTCCTTGAACGCTGGAACCACCACTCTTGAAAAAAATTCAGGGGCATTATTCAATCCAAAGGGAATTACTCTATATTGATAACTTCCCCACTCTATCACAAAAGTAGTATTGTACATAGGAAATATGTAATTTTATAAAGTAGATATATATAGCCTGCACGGAGCCATCATCCCATACTTAATAAGTTTTTGCATTGCAGGTTGTCGGTGTAGGCGGCTGAAAATTGACAATCAGAGAGTTCGACGATATACAAATTGACAATCGGACTTGTGAACTATTTGAATTTGAAGGCCGTCATGTCCAAAAAAGTTAGCATTGTCAAAATAGTTTACTTTACATGCGTTTTACATACCCTGGTGGACAAAAAACACACACAAAAAATAATAAGCATTTTTTGGATCGCGGGTTCTTGGGGTGGCGAACTCTAGGTTCGGTCCTTGTTGTTTTATGTCCTACAAATAGCACAGATAGTTCTGCGATATACAAATTGAAAATCGGGCTTGTGGACTATTTGAATTTCAAGGGCTCATGAAAAGCAACTATCATTCTTGAATTACTTTTATTTGCGTACGTTTTACATACACTCGTCAACAAAAACAAAACAATAGTAGTAACGTCTGTTACATAGTGCTCCATCCCTGCTACCTTCAATGCTTCCCAATACACATTAAATATTCTTTCAAAAGTTAGAACCAAGCAGACAGGTTAGAAAAGATGGGCTTTAATAACTAGAAAGCTCGAGGACATCTACCATCAAAATGAATAGACAGGCAAATATTATGGGATCTGGTAATTTCTTTTTCCTGCATTTTGAATTTGCGAAATATTTTTTTTTGCTTGTGTAGTTTTAGTTTTCTTCAAAGCTTCAGCATAGTTCACGAACGTGTCGGTGACAGAGGCCTTGATGTCATGTGCCTCTTTAATATTTTTCATTTTGAAATGATTGAATTTAATAACTGGAGGAAATCTCCCATTAAAATGAATAGACAATCGAATATTATGGGATCTGGTAATTTATTTTTGCCTGCATTTTGAATTTGCGAAATACGTTTTATTTTATTTTTTTCTTGTGCAGTTTTAGTTTTCTTAAAAGCTTCAGCATAGTTCACGAACGTGTCACCCACAGAGGCCTTGATGTCATGTCCCTCTTTAATATTGTGCATATCTTAGATGTCAGATTTCAGAATCTGCTCGGATATGGGAATTTTAATATGTGTTGGTAGTCACTATTGAGCGTACATATTCAAAAAGATTGGCATTAATAAGTGAAAATATCGAGAATATCTGTCATTAAAACGAATCAACACAAAATATACAGAAGACCATCCAGCCTTACTTTTAAATACTTATTGCCATTTCTCTCTATGATCAAAGAGTTGCGCTTTAGGGTGCCTTTGTTCTAATGTTCTTGGTCATGCAGATGTAAGAAAACTTAGAGATGTGATTGAGGAGCAGATGAAAGAATAGAGACTGGTTTTATGTGATGCGATCTTTGAGTAAAAAAAAAACTCTGTTATACAAAGAGAAACTCAGAGAGGACGAAAAAAATAGAACAAGTATGTTCTGGTTGGTGTTCTCCCTGTGTTCGATGCTTTGGTTGGTTGAAAAGGCTGCCTGGAGATTTGTTGGTTGAACTTCTTTATTGTAATGGATTTTGAGGTCGCGTGGAAAATACTTCTTCATTTAAGTATATAGCTTCTTCCAACAACACAGATTTGGCAACTGTATCGAGTTGTACATATTGTATAAGTATTTGTCTACCTTGGAGGCGGGTAGAAGAAACTGTATGGGTGGATAAAATGACATATTATCACTACAAAAGTTTATATTTGATAGTATGATGACCTGCATGTGGGTCTGGTAGCCGACTTGGCAGAAAACTATGTTCTTTGTGAAAGTTTGTTCGGTTTTCTCTTGATGTAGTTGCAGACTCTACATATTTGGCGTCCCCTCTGAACATTCCAGACCTTTCTGTGGGCCTCCATACCTCCTCGACTATGAAAAAAAAATATGTCGATGCCATCTGCAACATTTGATACACTTGCCAGACCTATGTTGGTGCATTCTGCAGCATTTGATGTACTTGCCACACCTCTACTGCCCAAATAAGTTATGTACCTCAATAGAGTTTCTTTTTGCATATGGGTTGGACTTTCCTTCCAATTTACTGTAATAAAGCAAAGAAGTTCAACATACAAATCCTCAAGCAGGCTTCTCAACCAAACATGCGATCGAATATAGGGAGAATACCAGTGACTACATACTTGAATTATTTTCCGTTGCCTTTCTAAGTTGTCTTGGATGTCAAGGGTCAAGAACATTTCAAGGAAAACACCTTAAGTTAGTCTGTGCTTTGTTTACATTTTACACGTAAGAATAATTTTTCATAGGCCATACTTATGTGGCAGCGACCTTGTATTTAAAGAAAGAAATTGGAGGACCCGTCCTGCTCCCATTCTTCGGGTTCCATCAATAGAATTAATAATGAGTAACGACAAGGTGACTAAACTGTTGGCGCAATGTCCCTGTGAAGTATGTTGAATATATTGCAACTTTTTCTATTTGATAATATCCGTGCATATATACTAATATCAGTACTATTGGAATAAATACAAAAATAAATCCTCTTCGACAAAGCTTAGGAAATTATGTTTGGGTTTGCGGTATTAGACAACTATGTCCATTGTTCCATCATATACATCTTCCAGCCTAATAACTTCCGTAATTTTCAATTTATGCTTTAATTACTTAAAGTGACACCAAATTTTGATTGCATTTAATTTAATTTAGATATTGATGTTTATGGAGAGCCAACGTTTGTTGATCTCATTGCAATGAATACAAGATGAATAGATGATAAGGAGTTTATCTCGTTGATATCACAATGAAAATTCATGTTTCATGTTGCGCTATGTACATGTTGCAGTCAAAATTTTTGTGGTTTCAGCGAAATTTGCGAGCCAAAAAGCATCTTGCAGATTGGGAGATCATTTGCATTTGAAACAACCAATCCATTAATATATATTAATATGAATACTATTAAGATAAATATGAAAACTTTCTTCCTTGATAAATGCTAGTATGAAAAATATTGAAATAGATATCATAACTTTATCTTGGCCAATACTTGGCCAGTTATCTGGGCACCAGGCCCCGGGTTTGCAGTACCCAACACCTATGTCCCGTGTTTCGTCATATACATGTTGGAGTGAAAGAAATTCAATGATTTGTTCCTTTCCATACTTAGCCAATTTTATGCCCGTTGTTGCGGGGCCGGCGCTTGTGAACCAAGATGCTTATTGTTCCGCAATATACATCTTGCACTGAAAAGATCTGTGATCTACAATTTCACCATGGGTTCCTTGTACACATTAACTTTGTTCAAAGTATCTATTGTTGCTTTCCATCCCTAGCAACTTCACATCCTTCCTAATATACATCAACAATGCTCTTACTAGTGATAAGTGGACACAGTGGTATGAAAGATACCTCCGTGATCTGCAATTCATGCTTTAGAATCTTCATCTATATCCTCGCACGACGGATCCGACCGAGCAGTGTTCCTTTCCATACTTAGCCGATTTTATGCCTGTCGCTGCGGGGCTGGTGCTTGCAAACCAAGATGTTTTTCTGCGAGATACTTAGTTCTTTTTCCCTTCTCTTCTTCCCGTATATTATCTACAATTCCACTGCCAACACCTCTTTCCTTTTTCCCTTATTTTCTTCCCATGTATTATGGGACTATAAAATATGGACATGATATTCTATAGAGCATGCACAAATTCCACATTCCACACCTAGCGACATTTTGGATTGCGGGTTCTTGGGAGGGAAGGCGAGCTAAAAAATGGGCCTCCATTGATCTGTAGCCTACAAATAGCACCCAAAGTTTCGCAATATACAAATTGACAAGAGAATCTGCGGACTGGCAGAGTCAACATTGAACTTCTATTGTTCTGTGTCCTCCAAACAACACTCCGAGTTCCGCGATATAGAAATTGACACACGGAATGCAGAAATGACGGAGTGGAGATTGTCATTGTTTACGGATGCTAATCCCTGTGAAGTATCTAACAATATCTAAAAATTTGTTTAGAATACTAAATTAGCACTTATTAGTGACAACTAGACACAGAGGTACGAAACAGTTGGGATTACACTCTCTGCAATATACAAATTGACTACCGAACATCGTCCGCTCTTCCGTGTTACAGATTATGCATTCAAATGTTCGAAGCAATACAATTAGAAGGTTTGGGCCTCACCTCCTCTGTGGATACCTTCTCAGCCTGTTTTGGATCCTGGGTTCACGAAATATGCAGCTCCAGTGTTGGTGGGTTGACATATCTTTATTTCCATCTATATAATAAGACGACGAATCTGACCGACCACTGTTGCTTTCGATACTTGGCCAATTTTATGTCCACAGTTGCTGCATTGGTACCAATTTTAGTTCCATCTATATCCTCGCATGGCGAATTGAACCGGCAGTTGTTGCTTTTCATACCTAGTGACATTTTTTATCACAGGTTCTCAGGTGGGCGAGCTCAAAATTGGCCCTCCATTGTTGCGTGTGTTACAAATAGCACCCAAAATTCCGTGATATACAAATTGAAAAGTGCAGTTGTAGACTGGCTGACTCAACATTGCACTTCTATTGTTTTGTGTCCTCCAAATAGTCGTTCAAGTTCCGCGATATACAAATTCACACAAGGAATGCAAGGCTGGTGTGGTGGAGATTGCCATTGTTTACGGATACTAATCTCTATCAAGTATTTAATAGAATCTTAAAAATTATTTTCAATACTAAATTAGCTCTTAGTAGTGACAACTGGACACAGGTGCGAAATAGGCAGCATCGCACCCTGAGCAATATACAAATTGACTACTAGGTTCTGACATCGTCCACTCTTCCGTGTTACAAATTATGCATTCAAATGTTCGGAATGATAGAAGTTGAATGTTCTGTACACACGTTCTCACCCTGTTTTGGATCCTCCTATTGTCAGGTTCACTAGCTGTGAAACGCTGCCTCAATTGGCATATGGTCCTCCGCAATATACAAATTGACTACCGAGTTCACATCTTGTATTCAAAATTTCCGTGAGCTACAATTCCGCTACTGACTCCTTTATCCTTTTTCCCTTTTCTTCTTCCCCTATATTATGGCTCTCATTATCTCCATGTATATAATCACACTAGGAATCCGACCGACCGCTATTGCTTTCCATACTTAGGCAATTTTATGTCCACGGTTGTTGGGTTGGCAATCTACAATTCTATCGTGGGATCCTCGAACTCGCAAACTTCACTATACCATGGTTGACAAATGTCCTTCCTAATATACATTTTCTATCCTCTTCCATGTTACAGATTGTGCATTCAAATGTTCTGAATCATACAATTTGACCATCCGGACCTCTGACCCTATTTTGGATCCTCCTGTTGACAAGTTCACGAAATCTCAAATTCTTAGTCAGTGTTTTGGGTTAGCGCATTCAAAATCTGCTGCTTTTTGTTCCCTGATATACATGTTGCACTCAAAATTTCCATTATTTACATTTCCACCACGGAGTCGTTGGTTCTTTTTCCCTTTTCTTCTTCCCTTGTATTATTGCTTTGTGGTTATATACATAGTCACCTTTCTATAAACACAGGTTCCAATGTTGGTGGATTGAGATATCTTTATCTCCACTTATACAATCACACAACGACTCTGAACGACTGCTATTTCTCTCCTTACTTAGCCAATTTTATCACCATGGTTGGCGGGTTACGCGTATTGCACTCAAAAAGTTTCGAGACATACAATTTGACCCTGGTGCCCTCACCTTCAATAGTTGTACCTTGTAACCCTGTTTTGTAGCAGTTTTTTTCCCCTGCCCGCGAGCTCTGTACTTTCTTACTATGCAATTAGAAACCTTTGATGTTAACAGGTAACCATGCAGGAACCGTCAACATTTTCATTAATGGGCAAAAATCTCGAAGAGATATCCCATTATTACGCATTAAACCAAGATGTGCGGAGAATTATTTTGTCCCTTCCGATTGTTCATCTCCAACACGCGTCGTCATATTGGGCCTCTCAAGAAATCTGCAATGCTTAATCGCTCATTGCAATATCCACCATGTTCGCATTTCTATGTATGCAATTAGTAGTGTTTAATGTTAACAACGCATCATGCAAAAACCGTCCAAATTGTCATTAATCAACAAAAGTCTTGAGAACATCTCCCATTCACACGCTTTCGACCAAAATTTGCAGAGAGTTATATTAGCCCTTCCAACCTTTAATTTCATTCATCGTCTGGAACAAATAAATGTCCTTGTAGACTTATGGAAGGAGGTCGACATCAGTTTTGTGGAGATATAGTAAATATGTTCGTAGAAGAGGACCAGAGGTTCCAGTGGTCCAGGGCATACTTTTACTATTCATCTCGTTCTGCCCAGAACGAAGTGATTTGGACCTCTGGAATTGTTCATGCACGCTGCGTCCCTGAGGTTTTTGATTGTAAGGAGGTGGTCGCTTGGTGTGCCAAAAAATATATTCCAGACCAAAAAAGCATTCCACTGCACGACCATTCTTCTGTTTCTTTGTCACCTCAGGCCTTCCGAGAGATGTTAAAATTGTCGAAACCATCATTAATGTTCAGAGGACAAGACTGCAAGCAGTTTCTAGAAAAACATCATAATGGGTTGGACATCTTAGTCGACTTCCTTGAAGACCTGACAACAGTTCCTGAAGATATCACAAGTCTCCAGGTAAGTTCCTTTAGAAATCCATTCTGGTAAATTGCTTGGTTGTTTACAAGAATAACGGGACATGCATCCACAACAAGCATTTCCCATATAATTATTTATATTTTGTATTTCACAGTCAAGGAACAATACATTTTCGATTGGGGAAAGCTAATATCCATTGAACTTTGTTCCCAGTTGTCACGACTCAAAGGATCGAATAAATTTTATATGTCATCCTACTTGATTTTCGCAATTGTGTATTGTTGTCCGTTTCCAAAACTTTCTCTTTCCAAGAAAATAAATTGTGGATTCGACCCAGTGACATTCTGGAATGACGCCCTGTGGAGACACAAGGCCTCCCATTGTTTTTATGAAGTTTTTAATGGATTTGTCTCAGTTTTCAAAGATTTACTGTTAGGCAAGGATGCTCTACGAATGTCTGGCCATGCAAGCAAGTTTTTGAACAAGAAGGGCACACTTGAGCAAGAGGAAAATCACAGTCTCCTCATGGTCTTTGGCTCTAAGGAAAATATTTCCTTCCTTCCATGCCATATCACAGACAAGATGTTTGTTCAAGAAATAGCAAGGCAATACAACCACTGGTTGCATTATTTCCGTGACAAGAAAAAAAATAGTTCATTCCTCTGCCTTGGAAAGTCAAAGACTTCGTGTGCAGAAACATCAACAAGATTGATGAGTTTGCCACCCATTTCAAGAAATTGAACCTAACATACGCTGAAAGGCTAAAAGGGTTTGACCCCAATGGCATTTTTGGAGAACATTTACTGGGTGTTGGATTTAACACCTCTTTTATCCATAGACACCTGACCCAAGACAGGGATAGTGTCGACAACAATCCTACTTCTACCCACTATGATACAGAGACATTACAGAGCATGACCGAATTGTACAGACAACATGGTAAAGTATCCGATGAGAAGAGTACCCAATCCCCCACTAGCACTCCCAAGAGCACGACATCACGGAGCATTGCTTCGACGATCCATCCCAGTAAGAAAGCAACCCAGAAATCTTCGAACAAAGGAGGAGATAAGAACCCTCCTCGCATAAATATTGATAGTTCTCACAAAATTCCACTAACGAAGAAGAGAAAAAACAATGCAGTCCAGATGGAGGAACCCGAAATTGAAAGTGGAAAATTGCAAATTGAAATTGAAGTTGAGCAGATGCAAAAAATTGGGTCGTCTGCGGTGGAAATATCTGAGACCAAATTTTTTGACATAGATAAATCCTTCGTAATCCAAAGCACTATGTTTGACAGCGAATCTAAAATCATGGTCATTGAAAAGAGAGATGTAATAAACAGGAAAGGCAAATCTCAAACAGAGATTGAGTTTAGCGAAATGAACCCATCCAAAATCTATTCATTTCACCAGGTAACCGATGACGTTCTTCGCGATTCCATTGGAGGAATGGAGACGGATTATGCCAATCTGAAACACCGCCTCAACGAATTTGAACAGGCTTTCATTGCAACACCAGAATTTGCCAGTTCTTTGGCAAAAATTGTGCCTTCTACCATTGTAGCGAAGATGAAAGTATCCTCTACCCTCCTTGCATGCTCCAGAGCCCTTGTAGAGAACAACATCAACAAAAGAATGTAGCTAGTTACTGAAGCCTAGGAAACATCGCAAAATTTAGTTTCCTTCGGAAAGAAGGCCAATGAGTTGCTGGAACATTTGGAGGCGAATTTAAAAAATGAACAGCTTTTCTGTCATGAGGTGCTAGACCCTTTTTCCAACTATGCCGTGAACACATTGGAACTAAAAAGAAGACAAGAGAAACTCCCCTCCCCAAAACGCACTAAAAAAGTAAAAGCATGCTGGCAAAAAAAATTTGAAAACCTGCAGCTCATTGTCAAATCATGTAAACAGGTCATATCAAAAAAGGAAGATTTATTCACAAGCCTGCTCCAGATGGACCTATCCAGAACTACCAACGAGGTTCAAGATCCAAACTTAATTCTCAAATCCTTGTTAGTCACCAAAGAAGCGTTCCAGGAACAAGTTGATATTTAAAAAGGTTGTCTTTCGAAAAGTTTTATGACATACTTGAACATCGTCTAGATGAGCATGAGCGCTGGGTACTGGACTATGCCTCACACAATGAAGAAATTGAACAGAGTCTGCATAGTATTTCAATGGATCTAAGGAAATTAAAAAATGACCTTTACGACATAGAGATCTGGGATGAAATCAACACAGCCCCCATGAAAAACAACATCGAAGAATGGTTCCAACACAGAATGGAAAGCCTCATCCAGGAAGGGCAACAACTGGTCAACAGGACTCCACTGCCCATCGACAACAGCAACAAAAACGCATTGGCTTCATAGAAAGTCTATACTGCCATCTTGTTTTGTTTATCATTCCAGTTTAAGTCTATGCTATCATCTTTTTTTCTTTATCAATCCACTTATGTCCTCTTTAAATAGAAAATTGTAACCAAAGACTCATAAGTTCCACTTTCTTCTTTTCAATTCTTCCTCTATACTGTCGCACACTTCTTTCGACGTTCCTAATTCTTGTACTTATTTCTTTCTATGGTCCGCGGGAGCCCCAATCCCAGTCTATATGACAAACACATTTAAATTTCCAGAAACATGTAATAGACATTATTAAATTTTGTTAAATTTCAAAGAAAACTGATTCGACAATGTCCTTATTCTATACTAAACTTTGGGTTTCCAGGAACCTTCTTCTTTGTTCCAAAGAAAACTAATTTGGATATGCTACATTTCTTATCTCCTATTGTATGCTAATTTTTGGGTCTTCAACGATGTTGATGGTTTAAATGTTGATGTAATTTCCTGATATATGTAACAACCATTATTTATTTTATAATATGTTTCTATAGTTCGCAAGCCCACTTGTCAATTTGTATAACACGGAACTGTCGATGGTTTTTGTAGGGCACGAAACAACAGAGGCCCATTTTTGAAACCGCCAGCCCAACAACTCGCGATCCAAAGACTTGCTAAGTATGGAATGAGCACTCTGTCCATGCTCTATAAAACATGTGCAAAGAAAACTAATTCGGCAATGCTATATCTTTTTTGTCCAAAAAAAACCTTAGTTTTAAAGCAAAGTAATATAGTCTGCAACTCTGCCTCTCAATTTGTATATTGCGGAACAGTCAGTACTATTTGTAGGCCACGGAACATCAAAGGCCAAATTTTCAGCCCGCCAGCCCTAGAACCCGCGATCCATAAACTAGCTACGTATGCAATGAGGGCTACAAATTTTGTATCTATAAAACTAAATATCTACTTTATACAAATACATATTTCGTATGTATAATTTATTTACTAAATATCTACTTTATACAAATACATAGGAAGGGAAACCCAATCTCCCGGGAAAGGAAATTCACATAAGAAGAGAATTCGAATCGACGGGAGGAAACAATGAACCTACTTCAGAGAGGGAGAATAAGGAAGCCATGAAGTTCTTGATCTGGGCAGATCAATACCCGAATTTTGTTTTCCCTTCCTCAGACCTCTTCTTCACTCGGCGGGTGACGGTAAATTGTTTGTTTTGGTATGTTCGTTTGGCTTTGCTAATGTTTGAAATTTATAAAAAAATAAAAACACCCTTATCTTCTTCAAGCATTACTTGTTCATGGATCACCGCTTCACTTGGTCAATCAAAGCACACAAAAAAAAATCATTTATTTTCTTTAGGGATTGCTTGTTCGTGGTTCACTATATCAATAAGTTATTTTATTCCTCAATTTGTTCATTTTTCCTTTTCTAATCCTCTCTAGGAGAGGGAGGTTGGAAGGTATGACTGGCACAGGGCTTCCGCCCAGGCCTAAATAGAAGTGGCTAAGGGGGAAAACTAGAAAATGTGTTTCACGGTCTCAGCATGCCCATAGTGTGGGCGTCGCTGCCCCATACCGTCGGCAGAAGCTGATCCCAGCTGGCCCAAGAACACCAAAATTTTATTGAAACACACCATGCGTTGAGATAGCAGGTATCCATAGCAATATACCTGATACAAAGCTAGTGTTTCAAAAAACGAATATACATTTAAAGTGTATATGGATCATGAATTCCCCAATATACATTGGAGTATATATGAATTGCTAATACCTCCCACCTTCTGCAAAAGCAGGAGAAACTAGGCTACAGTTCAATAGCCTTCACTGGAACTTTAGTTTGGTTGGCATTCATCACATTCCAGATGGATTTATATACATCTACACACGAACTACGAACATAATTAAATAAAACTGAGTGGCAATACGTATTCTGAAAACCAGAAAAAGACATTGAGCACACATTCCAGATGACGTTATCTACATAAAATGGGTGGCAGTACCTGTAATCCAGGGTTTGTAAAAAACCAAAAAAACACAATCCCTCGTTTGTAGTGGTGTAGAAATAAGCAATAATAGATTAACTGGGTGTGTGCACTGCTCACTAATAACTACTAGCGAAAGATTATTAATTTAATTTAATGTTAATAGAATAGTCTGTGGGTGAAACAGAGCCTATAATCAAATGAATGTGTCGAGGAAAATCTATGCAAATTAACTTTAACACATAGGAATGGTCTTATATTGGACACTCTACCTGTTTTTCCACTAATGAAAAAACCTTATATTACATAATATAACAGTTCTATTACAATCATTTTCAGAATATTTCAGAAATTCTCCACATAACCAGAGAAAAAACAAAAGTGCAAGTTAACTTCAACATATATAAAAATTACAAGTCGGACTTGTATTCGATAATTTATCAACTTGTGTTTCCCCATGCGGCCCCTCCGATGCATTAGTGACGAATCGACGATACCCATCTAGGCCTTTAAATCCCACTCATTAGTGACGATGCAAGGGAGGACATCTCCTATTATTAATGAGGAAAGGATGGAAGGAAATATTATTTCTTTAAAGCTAAAAACACTATTGGACTATCTTCTTATTCACCTAGATTTTTGAGGCCATGGAGGAGACAACGAAATTTCACCTCATATTTGAATGGATAAGCCATGTCTCATAGGGTCATACGCCATACAGCGCTATTTCGCCTCTTAAATTGACTCTCTCCCTTGGCTTAAATGCGTTGCAATTCTCACCTTGGCGTTGCTGTGTTGGACTCTTATCATGCCGAACCAGCTTAGTGTTGAACTCTTTCAAATAGATGAGGCTGGCAAGGCTTTTCTTCACGTCAGGTCCCCTGTGATTTATGAAAACGTGGTATGCAGCTGGCGTTCGCCCTTGCAGCTCTAGCTCTTGCTCCTCCATTATAACTATCACGACCTACGGAAGTGCTTCACCTGAAAGAGAGATCGATGAGAGCAATGAGAAAAGATGGATAAAAATGAGCATTGAGATTGATCGATAGAAGTAAGCGTCTACCACAATTAATTGTAAAAGAGAGCATGTTAGCACGTCGATATGACAGTAACTGACGTAGCTGCGTGTTAGGCAGCTAGCGCGCGTCTATAATTAAAAAAAAATGAATTTAGCGTCTGCTTGATATAGCTGCGTGTTAGGCAGCTACCGAACAAACACCTATACACTGCCGCACCAGGTGTTAGGCAGGTTTACAATTTTGAAGGAATTGCAGGTCGATGCAATGCAAGTATCAGTGCATAAGAGGGTAACGAAGTGCATTACAGTTTATTTAAAAAAAATTATAAACACAAAAAATATATTATAAATATAATGTTGATTTCTTTTTCTAAATCCATTTTAATTTAAATCATTTAAATTAAAATGGGGAAGAAATATTATATATATAAATTATAAATATAATGTTGATTATATTTTTCCAAATTCATTTTGATTTTAAGGATGAACAAACATTACATATAGAAAAATTATAAATATTATTTTAGTTACTTTTCTCTAAATTTATTTTAAATCATGAAAAACATTATATATAAAAAAAATTATAAATAATGTTGATTATTTTTCTCTAAATCTATTTTAATCTAAATTTATTTTAAATTCATTTTAAATGATAAATAAACATTATATATATCATATTTATTGTTTTTCTTTCATTCTAATCTAAATGGATTTTAACTTAAATCTATCCATCCCATTTTATATGATCAATCTAAATTTATTTTAAATTCATTTTAAATGATAAATAAACATTATATATATCATATTTATTGTTTTTCTTTTCATTCTAATCTAAATGGATTTTAACTTAAATCTATCCATCCCATTTTATATGATCAAGAACTTAAAACTAAAACTAGGGCAGCCACAAAATTATCCCTCTTGAAGGTCCATAAGTTATACTATAAACCCTAATTATTTATAAACCTTAATTATCAGAAATATAATATAAATCCTAATTCTAAAAACAATAACAGGGTTTAAATCCTCCTAAAAAACGGATCACTTTGCATCCACATCGCCATCCAAGTTGCTTCAATGGTCGCCGTGGCTTCAATGGTCAACCTACAAAACCTAAAACCCTGTGTATATTAGAGATCATAATCAAGGAAATCAATTTCAGAAATTTTAAAGATAAAGAGGAGAGGAATATCTTACCTTAGCCTTCTTCCAAGTCTGTAATCCTATTTGTGCTCCAAATACATGTAATAGGTCTTATAATTCCTGTATAATAATAATATGTATCAGATAACCTGGAATTCATAATAAATGAGATAACTTAAAATTCATAAATCCTAATATGGAAATTGTAACTGCAGGTATATGAGGAGAAACTCGAAAGGTGATGTAACTGCAGGTATATGATGAGAAACTCGAAAGGTGAACATAAATTGAAATACCAGACATGGCCATAAATTTAACACCAACATAAATTGAAATGCCAGACATGGCCATAAATTTAACCCAGGCTATGCCACAATTCATACCCTATTAAAAAAAACGAACGGATCACACTCCATTAAAAACTACCCGTAATATGATAAGTCCGTTAAAAAATTGAATGGATGCACAGTGATGACACTTCATAAAAAATGAATGGTTCCCCGATATGATAAGTGTGTTAAAAAAACGAATGACTGCCCCTGATATGATAAGAGTGACAATGAGATATTAATTCTTGTTAAAACTTTTAACGGGGTAATTATATGATATTACAGTAATTTTTTAATATGATTAAGTAAATGTAAAAAAGTAAATAAGTTAATCGATGTATTCATAAATGCAAATAAGATATGAACAATAAATTATATTCATTGATTTGGGAGGACTACTAAGAATATGTCAACATCATCAATTGCTAGCCATGAGATTAGGATTTAAAATTAAAAGGTAATTAATTGTGCCCATTTCTAATAGATGTGCACATAAAACTTGATCCCTTTCAATACTTAACACACTTAAATTTAAAATAATTATATATTAATATTAAATTGAATATTAACCCTCAATCAATTAATATAATAAAACTTAAAATAAAATAATATACTTGAACTTGAAATAAAATTTGATATCTCTCAATACTTAACACACCTAAATGTAGTTTAAAGAGATTGGATCTATTTGTGTAAAGATTAACTTGGAGTCTTGGGACACCATGAGGTAATGATGAATATCATAAACCCAACCATGAAAAGTGTTGGCACACTAAATTTAAAATAAATCTATCACCCCTCAACCAAATAAAACATAATATAATATAATAAAATGTTAAACCTCAACCAAAAAGACATTGTAGAAACAAATTAAGTGAAATAAGTTTTAATTTAAATGAAAAACATACCTAGAAATCAAAAAGGTATGATTTTTTAACAATTTAACTCATCACAAAAGGTCTTGTTCTTTTTGAAAGTTTTAACTTATCATGGATCCAAAACCAACCCCATAACTCTAAGCATAATATGAAAAAACTCCAACCTCATCACTCCAAGCATTATATGAAAAATATAAGTAAAATAAATTTTAACTTAAATGAAAAACTCACCCAAAAATTAAAGAGGTCTTATAGTTTCAACTTGTTCCAAAGTCAAATCCAACCCCATATCAATAATAACAATAACTCTATGTTGAATAGATGATTCTATGTTGAACAAATCCAACCCCATATCAATAATAACACGAACTCTATGTTTAAACTCTACATGAAAACAAAAGTTATCTAACCCCATATCAATAATAACACTAACTTTATGTTTAAACTATAGATTAAAATAAAAGTTATCTAAAAAGATAAGTTCAATAAATTTAAAACATAAAAAGATCTTGCTCTTTTGAAAGTTTTAAGTAGTCGCAAACGTCAAAATCAAACGACATATCACCAGTAAAAATCATTAAATTCATTGTAGCTCTGTGCGAGAAACTTTGTTTACCATTAAAAACATGAAACACAACACAATCTCCTTTCTATTCAAGCTCAAGCAAAGGCAACCATTCATGAAACAGAGCATGCACACAAAAAAAAACTATGGAGTTGTTCAACTCTTCTCCACATTCACATAAAACTAAAATTACAAAATACATGATAAGAAATAACTCTCTAGAACACTCCATCCTTCACCTACCTAATAAATGCAATCTTACATATCTTGTCTGTGCATTTAAGATACCTGTCATCTATCAGAGTAGGTCAAAACACGTAATGGAGGAATTACTCAACTTAACACTCCCCCTTAATTTCGACCATTACAAAAATCAACACAAGCTATGCTTAAGTGTTATCTCTAAAATTCAAAAGTATTTCTTCCCAATGGTTTGGTGAAGATTTCTGCTAATTATTCTTTCGAACCATAAAACCGTAACATAATTCTACAATCGTTGACAAGCTCGTTGTAATGCCCCCCACCTCTTGATAAGAGGTTAGGAGAGACTTAGTAGTCTAGTTTTCTCCACTAGAATATAGTCTCATGAGTCATGGGGACTAAGAAACCTCAAAGCATTCACCTAAGCACAATGTTATAATTTAAAAGTGACTTTGGGGAGAAAAGGTAAAGTAAGTGGAGG
>JZKD02S1673642.1:681875-696596 GCA_000966675.3 Picea glauca | reverse complement strand
GGTGAATTAATAGACATAAAGCAACTAAGGAAAGTGGGTTTCCTTAGTGAGATTTTTGGATGAGATCTCACCCATTGATTAGACTTGGCTAGATTGGATCTAGGCCATTGATCTTGGCCAAAGGAGGCTAAAGGAGGGTATAGTGTATTTTTAGATTCATTCTTCACTCATGATAAGAGAAGGAGGAGGATCTAGGGTGCATTTCTCAAGGAGAGGAGGGCACACTTGTATGAGGGTTTGAGGAGGAACCTTTTTTTGGCTTGAGCTTGCATGGAGAGGTTATCCATGGAGGTTTAGCTTCCATCCTTGTGAGGGGGCATGCTACATGGAGGAGGGGCGCATTTACTGGAGGAGGCCTGCATCATGAGGAGGAGAGGCGCATCTAGTGGTGGAGGGTGTTCCTTGTGGCTAGTTCCATTGTGTTGAGGAGAGAATTTCTTGATGGGAGATGGAGGGCGCATAGCAAGGGAGGATTCTTTCTTGGTTTGAGTTATTGCTTGAGTGAGGGTGCATTTGAGAGGAGGAGGGCGCATTCTTGAGAGAGGGAGCTTCTTTATTTCTTATGGGAGTTACCCACTTAATGGAGAGCTTCACCTCATTGTCTTAGGCACACTGTAGGGAGTAGAGGGCACATGGGTGAAGGAGAGGGAGTTACATATGAGATTTGTGTGAGGAGGGGTCACACTTGAGGAGAGGGGCGCACCATCTTCATGTAGGAGGTTTTCTTTAGAAGAGAAGACTACTGCAAAGGCAAGCAAGAGTTCAAAGTCAAGAAAGAGCAAAGGAAAAGCAAAGGATCAGGATAAAGACAAAGGCAAGCAAGAGGAAGAAGGCTCACCAAGGCAAGGGGCGCCTTACTTCACAAGGCTTGTGGGAAAGTCTTCGAGGAACTACAAGGCACCAGAGAGTGGTTGCTATTGTACCAAGTTCACTTGTTTATGTTTCATGTGTTGTACATTTTTCTTTGAGGCCTTCTATATATATCTGCTCCAAACTGGTTTTTCCCATGGGGGGGATTTTCCAGGGTCATGTTGACCAAAAATCTATGTGTCAAATTTATGCATGTTTAGAAGTGTAGATCAACATTTTAAAGTTCAAGATCTAGAGGTAGTGTTATGTGTTTTAATGTATATTTCATGTGCTAACATTGAGAAAAGGAAACACTTGCAAGGGAACCTTAAAAGAGCACTTAACCATCAAATATTGAGCAAAAAGTTGGGTGACTGTTTGCTGTCCTAAAACAACAAGAAAAGACAACCATACAGTTGAAACTTAGAACCATACTAAGGTCAAGGATAGACCTTCGGTGGCAGCCTCATAGGACCTCAAAAAATCTACACAATATTCCTCCCCCACCATTCTACATCAACTACAGGTTATTCATCCAATGGAGAAAGAGGTAATGTGCAACTTCTTGGGTTTTCCAGCAGGAGAGCACACCTGTTGAGGAGGAACCACTCGATTTGAAAGGAGGAGGAGGTTTTGGGTCCCAAAACCTATTGGGATTTCATTGTGTGACCTAGGGCGCCTTTTCTAGCCTATTGTGGAGGGGGTTTCTCTGCTAGATATTTTATTGGGAGCTTGGCATGAGCTTGAGAGGAGGAGGGCGCACTACAGAAGAAGGATCCATCCATTTGAGTGATCAGAACACCCTCAATCAGTTTGATATTAAGCCAGGGGGTTTCTCTTGCCCCTATCTATTGTTCTAGTGATTTTGGTGGGGATTTGGAGGTCTTTAGGTGGGAGGCCAAAATATTGGAGAGCTATAGCCAACAGGAAGTGCGCAACTCAGCCAGGGAGATTAGATCGAGTTCTTGAAGGGAAATAAATCAATCTTGTTCTTTTCTCCAGAGGATTGTGGTTCCTTTGGAGGCTATTCTCTTCAGTTTTTGAGCTAGTTGGAGAAGCTATCATTCCATCTTGATTATTCTTATTGTATTTATCCATATCTATAGATCTATTGTATCAGGATCATCATATTATCTAAATAAAGGTCAGATTTGAAGTTGTTGGCTCTTTCTTGGTAACCATTACTTGTATCTTGTCATTTTCTTGTGTTATATGCTATGATCTATATCTCTATGCTATAATATTCTAAGAAAACACCTTCAATGCACAACTTGATGAAGTAAACATGCATAACACATTGAAACAATTAAACAACCTTACACTACAAATTACACTACAAATGTGGACAAACCCTACAATGTGAATTGATAACTACTCCAATGTGGACAAACCCTACAAATCTCTAGTGTTTGCCAATCAAACCTATAACCCTACTGTTTTCCAAAAGAGTATGCAGTTATAAGCACATGTCCAATCTTTTGATGGGTAATGATATCGGAGATGGAAGCAGAACTGACAGAAATCCCTAGGCAGACTCCAACTTCTCAACTTATTTCAGTCGGCCATGAATATGGGACGCCTAACCTTTAATGGCTACCTGAACGATGCCAATATCAGTAAATACTCCACGGCATCATACAAAATGTTCAAAATGTTCTAATAAGATAATGGTATGCCAAATGATACAGACGCCCATACACATGGACTATTTGGTACAACCCACAAGCAGATTACACAGAATATGCAGGAAAACGATATTTTCTATAACACACGAAATTTGAACTTACAGATCGCCGCTGTTTTGAGTCCTGCTGAGGGCTGAATCGCAGAGAAATTGAACGTCTTCGAACCTGCATGTCCGGAATATGCAATCGACCGGAAACTTGAGTAACCGTCCATCCAGGAGTTTGCAGGCGCGCTGGAGACCACGTCACAGAAATCGAAAGAGAGGGTTGCCGAATGGAAACGAAGGTAAAAAACAAAAAACAAAGCACCGAAAGAATGAGAGCCAAAGAATGGGAGCCATCCATACCTGTAACGCCTTCAACAGGACATTCTAAGACAAAAACAAAGTCACGAGACTGGTAAAAACGAAGGTTCCACCAATGCCAAACTCCGTTGGAAACACAATATTTTTTGTTATCCCTTCTGAGAAGAATTACTGTAATTTCCCTGCAATCATCTCCTGCTGCTTCAAGTTCCCATGTGCTTTCAGCTATAATACTTGAATATTCCTGCGATCTTTCTGATTCCAATCACACCTAAGATCACAATCTGCTCCCAATTGGCAGAAATAAAATTTTCAATCAGCAAAACATTTTTATTGGAATTTGAGAAAATAGATATTGGTGAAATTAAATTATACACAGTCAATCATTCAAATATAAAGTTTCAACAATTTCTTATCTTTCAATAAAAATGGGTAAAAAAATATGTTAATAAAAACTTTCAAAAATGGGAAGGCTTATGGATTTTTCTTTTAATTAAATTTATGGTCATTGTTAGCCAGATATTTTCATAGCTTAAACTTATCATTACATTATTTTTATTATTTATTTTTTTATATTAAGAAGTAAAATTGTAAAATGTTAAATGTTATTACAAAATACTTATTTGATGCAGTGTAAACAAAGACTATATTGATTTTCTTGTAAATAATATATATGTTAAAATTGTTTTTAAATTTTGAAGTGAGATTTATAATTCTAATTAAAAAATGTAAGGAAATAGGTTAACAATCCACACTTTAAAGGCATTTAGAAACTAAGAAGAGTAAAAGTTTACCCCTTTATAAGATAATTTTTGATGACCCGGTTTTCCTTAAATAATGATAATAAATCAACCCACATTTACAAATAACCATCTTCACTAATAGTTGACAACTAAGTCATGAAAAAATTATGATAGATTTTACCACCTTGTTTTTATTCTTAGTAGTCCATGCAGACAGCCTGCACTATGGCAATGGTTTTTTCCTTTACTGAGTTTTGCATGTACCAGCACCGTTTTCGAAGCTTGCTACCACTTTAGTTGGAAATTAGTGACATTTAAAGCTGTGGGTATGACCATATGCATATATATTTACTATAAAAAATATATAATTATTTTAATAAATAGATATAAATTATTGTCCTTCAATTGTTCATTAAATTTAGTACAATTCATAAATATTGAATAGATTTTTGTGTATTGTATGACATGATTATATGCAATAACTTTCATGGATTACAACTTGTTTTACTTGAATTACTTTGTTCTAATTAATTGTTAAATTCTTTGTGTTTGATCACAATATAGTGTGCTATAAGTCATGAAGGCAAGGTTCTTCCCAAAGTTATAGGTGCTATGGTTGGCCACTTGCAAGACATATGGGTTTTGGGCTTCTACAAATCTATGAGAGTGGGTAAGAAGTCTCGTGCATCTAGTATCTTGCTTTTAACCACTTGGTTGTTATAGTAATATATGTATTTTTGACAAGTGAAATAGTTTCTCTCGTTGTTGTCTAATAGAGTTTTCTTTATGCATAGTGCAGCTACTTCTGTTGTGTTGTTGGTTGGAATGGTGGAGTGGTTGTTGTTTACTTTTTCAGAAGCAACTCAAGTCAGTAAGGGGCTATCACAATGTCAGTGTAGGTTAAGAATAATCAAAGGTGAACAGGGAGGGAAGGTGTGTTGTTTTGATGGTGTATTGCTCACTTTGTTTTTGGGTTACTTAGTGCGTTTATCTACCATGTCATCTATTATGGTTCATAAATACGAATTTGTTATGAATTTACAAGTGATGTGAGTTGCAACTTGCAAGATTTCTAATTTTGGAGTTCTAGAAATCTACGTTAGAGGGTAAGAAATCCTCTGCATTGTATGCTATATGCCAAACAAGATTAGATGTTGATTCTTATTTTGAGTTTTCATAATTAAGTTACTTCAGTCGTGGGCTATTTCAGACACTGCATAGGATACATAGAATCAGAGTTAAGCATAAACAAAAAAAGTGTGTTGTTGTCAACTTGTATTGTTCTTCTTATTTTGCAGTTGTTTGATGTTATGGAAGTAGTGTGGGTATAAATTTAGGGTGTAGTGCATTGTTTTGCATGTGTTGTAAAGAAATGTTGTTTTTAGGTTCGATGCATTTTCATATGGTGTTGGGGATTTTTTAGTTGGTGCATTACAATTTGTTTCATCTATTTTTTTGTTTTTACATTTGATTATAATATAAGTTGCTATAGTTTAGAAAGATGGAAATTTTTCATATTGTATGTAGGTTGTTGCTATGAACATATGGTCGCACTCGATGCAACTATGTCTTGCACAACTCCACACTTGGCAGAGGAATATCGTTAGCACAACCAACACTGTGTGTTTTCAATGCTTGTGTGAAGAATTCATGCTAGTTATCATCGTGCAGTTCCAGACCTCTAGACGATGAATTGTAATAGGGGTTGTAATTTGGATGATATCCCAATCATTTGTCAGATGTTGATTTTGTTGAATTTACAAGGAGAGGGAAACGATTCAAAACTACTCCTATGTAAATGCCATGTTTTTTCTCTGGGTTGGGTGGTTCTTTCTATTTATAATTATGCATATTATGAATGTAATTTTTCTAGGGAAAGGAAATTTGAGTAAACACACCTTATCCATTGAGACTTAAAGAAATTTGTGTTGGGTGCTATATTTATCTTTCATAAATTTCCTCGTCAAACACCTTTTTTTATTTTTGAATTTTATTTTCAAGTTGTGCGGAGGATTTTTCTATGACTATATCTTCGTAGTCGGCATAGTTATTTGTTCTATGCTTCCACGTTGTGCACATGTATGTCATGTGCATAGGAAACACTTGGTCTATTTTCTAGTGTTGTGTAGAGCATGGATGCGTGCTTCTGCAGGTCCACATTTGAAATAGTTCCATGAAACGAGTTGTAAAAAGATAGAAAATTTGAAGGTTGATGGGGTCATTTATGGCACATTGATTTTGTCGATTTTAGGAGGAAATGACAAGGATTTAGAAGTGATGCAAACTAGATTTCCTATTTTTCTATGGACTACTTTTTCGATTTGTCTGATTTATTTATGCTTCGTAAATTTCACAGTGAAATACCTTTATACATAGATATAGTGGATTTACAAGTAGTTCTAAGTAAATTTCATGATTTTCTATGGGTTGGGTCATGCATTGTATTTATAATTATGCATATTTTGAATGTAATTTGTATGGGGAAAGGATATTTTAGTAAACTAGAGTCATTCACTGGGGCTTAAGGAAATTTGTGTTTGGTGCTATATTTATACTTCGTAAATCTGGTCAAACGCCTTTTTTACACGTTGTGAGAAGGTTTTTGTTATGACCATATATCCATAGTTGACATAGCTATTTGTTCCATGTGTGCGCACTGTCAACATGTATGTCGTGTTCATAGGAAACAATTGGTTTATTTTTAGCGTTGTGGGGAGGATCGATGCCATTGATGTTCGCAGATGATGTGCTTCTGCATGTATGCATTTCGAGTAGTTCCACGACACGAGTTGTGACAAATTAATTAATTTGGAGGATGGATGGGTCATTTATGTCATGTTTATTTGCTCAGCTTTAGGAGGAAACGATATGGATTTAGACTTGATTCAAAGTAGATGTCACACTTTTCTATGGACCACGTAACAATTTATATTTATGGTGTGCTATGTTCCATAGGTTATCCATGAGTCTAGAAAAGACACTTTATTAAATATACATGATGCACTTAGCCTTGAAGCAATTCGAGTTGTCTGATTATTTATGTTTTGTAAATGTTGTAGTGAAATGTCTTTATACTTGGTGGGGTTTTTTTTTTCTTTTTTTTTTTTTTAATGTTTTTCAGGGTGTGCGAAAGATTTTGTTGTTGCAATATTCTGATGCTTTTGGATGGCATATGCTCCGTAAAAAGAATGCTTACTCTGTTTTCAATCCTTGTACATGGAATGCACACTTTCAACCCTTGCGTTAAGAATTCATGTGACTTATAGTTTGGCATTGGCGGACTAGGGTGTCTCGACACTTGTGCAGTTGGAAATGTTGGATAACTCAGAGGGCAGGGGGGGTCAATCAGTAATGAGCAATTATACCACTTATTAATTCTTTAAACCACAATGTATATTCGTTTAACTTATTCAACCATGTTCATATGTTCATCATCAATATATGATTGCATCATAAATGTTAACATCCATCAATGCATAATAAAAAATAAAACAAACACATCCACACAATGCACAATACACCAATATTTACATAGAAAACCAATGCGGGAGAAAACTACAGAATGATTTTCATATATGCCAAGAATTATATTCGAGGAAGCACCAACTTCCAATTCTCTAGCTATGACTAGTAGGAGGCTCCAACCCCCTATATTTTCAGGCTACAATCTGAGGGAAGCTCCTACTCCCCAATTCTCTGGTTACAACTAGAAGGAGGCTACAACCCCCTATGTTCTCTGGATACAACCGGAAGGTGGCTAAAACCACCTAGTTCTCGGGATCCAACCTGAAGGAAACTCTAACTCCCTGATTCTCCAGCACCAATCAGAAGGAGGCTACAACCCCCTTTCCTTGCCCTGTCCTGCCTCCCTGAAATATAATTGTCAAATAAATGATGAAACCACTACCAAACTGTCACACTGAGATATATCACTATAAACCTGTACCAATCTATGCCAACAACCTGTAACCAACTTGTACCAATAGCCTGTGATCAACATGTACCATTAATCAACCTGTACCAACAAAAACCAATCGATACGCAATCTTTTTATGCTACAACTTGCGTATGTACGCAACCTGTCTATACTGCAACCTGCGTATGTATGTGGCCTATCTATACTGAAACCTGCATATTTAAGTTGCTTCTCTATACTAAAGCCTGTGTACACCTTCAGAAAGCTAGGTTTTTCACCTTTCTGAAACTCAGACTCTTTATTTCCTCTGTCACATCAAACTGTAACATGCCATTGTGTCCAATCTGTAGTTGTTCCCTATGCGTACATCATCATACATATCCCTTAACCAAGTGCATCTATGTCTCTCTAGTCATGTACCATACATGTGTATGCAATTATGATCAAGTGTAATAACCCTCACATGAACTAGACATCAAACCTTCACTGATATGTAGCCTCACACTACACCAACAACTTCACAACCACTTCACAATCAAAACCCTCAACCATGTACCAAGAAATACAAGATATGCCTCAACACTCAACCCAACAAGATGTAACAATAATGAATACCAAACAGACCAGTGTTGTATTTTTATAGATCTAACTCATACAATAAGTGCCATATAACCAACAACTTCTTTAGGGAAAATCCTCAAACTCCCATAACCATATCTCATTTAAAAAATATATCCAACTACACATAAGAATATGACACACCTTTTGAACCTATAGATAGATTTTTTGTACCTGATTATTATAGACCTTCCTAGGAGCTTGCTTTCATACTTTGAGAACTCAACACCCTCAGTAACTCAAGATTTTATGGCTTTTCCCAACTATACATGACCTCCTCTTCTTTAGGCCATGTGTGTAAGCACCCTCATCCACTGCAACCCACGTATGTACGAGAGTTCTTCCACTGCAGCCCGCGTACACCTAAAAAACTAGGGTTTTTTCAGTAAATCTGCAACTCCAAATCTTTCATCGTCAACTCTTCATTACTACCTCAAACTTGTGTAACTTCATATGTATCAATGAATACCTACAATAAACTTTCCACAAATAATTTTATTCAATGTGCTCATTAGACACTAATAGGAGACCCTTGCTCTCTTATTTATACTCTCCAAATAGTTTTCTCTAGGGGTTATCTTCTAACTAACTTTACCCAACTTCCTTATTTTGGGGCTAACCCACTTCTAACTACTTTGTCCACTTAGAACCACTTTATCCACAAATAGTAAACTCTCCACTTCTAGTTGCAACTAATTTGTTTTTAATTATTTTCTCTTATAGATATGTGACTCATGATGGTTTTGATTTACTACTCATGATGGACGTTGTCAAATTCACTTAAATTATAGATATGTGACTCACTTGTTTTAAGTATATATGATGATCATGTTATAATAATTATCTTGTTATTTTATATATATTGGATGTTGTAGATTATATTTTGATGGAGATTTAATAAGTATAATGATGTTGTTAATTTGTATGGATGTCAATTTCCCTAAAAAAATTATTTATAAATGTTATCCTATAAAATATTTCAAATGCATTTATATGGCTTATTGTATAATCATATAATTTATTTAAGAGACATGATATATTTAACTAATTAAATTGAAATAAAACATATTAAATTAATAACTGTAATCAAAACAAGAAGCATTTTTGGAAGCAACAATGGAAGCAAAATTGGAAGCCACACCAGAAGAAAAAATGGAAGCCAAAATGAGAAGCAAAACTAAATGTAAAAATGGAAGCCAAACTGGAAGCAAAATTGGAAGCCATATCAGAAAAAAAACTGGACGTAAAATTGGAAGCCAAACCAGAAGCCAAAATGGAAGGAAAATTGGAAGGCATATCATAAAAAAAACTAGAAGCAACACCTAGTGCTATTCCTGACACCAAACTGGAAGCAAAATTCGAAGCCATGTAAAAAAAAAAAACTGGATGTAAAATGGGAAGCCAAACCAGAGGGGAAAATGGAAGGCATGTCAGAAGCAAAACTAGAAGCAACACTTGGCACTATTCCTGGCACTAATTCCGGTGCTATTCCTGGCGCTATTCCCGACGATAAACCTGACACTATTCCTGACACACCTAAAACTATTCCCGGCACTAAACCTAGCGTTATTCCTGGCGCTAAACCTGGAGTGAAGCCTGGCGTTATTTTTTCAGTGCTAAATTTGGCGCTAATTTCTGTGCAATTATAAAAATTCCATATTGCACCCATTTTTGCACCAGAAAAGGTGTCCAATTCATGAACTAAAATACACTAAATTTCAGCGCTAATTGCCTGTTCTTTGTGGTGAGATCAATGTATAACACTAGATCTAGCTCTATGTCATGGTCTAGGTGATGGGGGGAGATAGTGAGAGTGAGAGAGTGTAGTATCCCAGATATAAAACAATATGCGGAAGAAAAATATTTTAGCTAGAAATGGAAGAGAAACAATGATATAACTAGAACAATACAGAATAATACCAGAATAACACCAGAATGAGCACTTTGATTACTGATAACAATGTTCACTTGCCTCTTCAAGAGGGAAACCTCTAGCAGAGCATATCTCTATTACAATAATATACAATACAAGACTTCTCATACCCTCTACTTCTATTTATACTAAATCTATCTATCCAAAGAACAATCTAGAGGAAGATCCTTCTAGAAGCGGAAGCTTTTAATAGGTCTTCTTACATTTAACTTATTCTTCATTATTGCTAGGCCTTATTAATATTGGCCTTTATTACATGGAATTATATTATTCTACCTGCATGAGGGGTTAGGGAGGTTACATCCCTAACATACACCCCCCCTTGAAGAAAAACCTTGTCCTCAAGGCTTCAAATGAGGGAATGTTTGTAGAATGTTGGTCGACTCCGAGTTGGCATCTTCTGGAGGTGTATATTTCCATTGGAATAACACTTCCTGGATGGTGCGTTGACATAGACGATGCTCTCTATGGGCCAAGACTACTTGTGGCTGCAACCATACAGAACCTTCTTCATCCAACTCAGGAAGACTAGTTTGAGTTTGGCACTTAGTTCTAATCACCTTCTTTAAGAAGGAAACATGAAAAACAAGATGGAGAATTGTTTGAATGGGTAGAGCTAACTGATAGGCCACCAATACCACGCACTTGAGCACTATATGAGGACCATAAAATTTGGGCACAAGTTTTTGACAGTGTTGAGCTTTGAGTGAAGTCTTCTTATAAGGTTGTAGTTGAAGAAATACCTGGTCCCCTTCAACAAAATGGCGTTCGTAATGACCTTAATATGGTTATTGCTTCATGGGATTCTGAGCCATGACCAAATTGTCTTTGAGGGCATGAAGAATATCCTCACAGACTGTAAGATTTGTGTCAACCTCTTGAACCTTCGAGACCCCTGACATATAGGAGAGAACTAATGAGGGATTTTGGCCATGGACTGCTTCAAAAGGAGTCATACGAGTAGTTTTATGGTAAGATGAGTTGTACCACCATTCAACTAGGGGTAACCATTGAGCCCACCAATTTTTTCACTCAGATGAAAAACACCTCAAATATGTTTCCAAACACTTGTTGACAAATTCAGTCTGACCATCTGTCTAGGGGTGATAGGAAGTGCTGAGATGCAATTTGGTGCCCTGTAGCTTGAACAATTCTTGCCAAAAATTGATGGTGAAAGTGGGGTCTCTATTAGAGACAATAGAATTAGGCATGCCATGAATCTTGAAGATATTATCCATGAAGATTTGAGCCACTGTGACGGCTATGAATGGGTGTTGAAGAGAATAAAAATGAGCATATTTGGAGAAACCATCGACGACCACCATGATGACTGACTTATTACCCGATTTAGGTAAGCCTACAATGAAGTCCATAGAAATATCTCGCCAAATAGCATGGGAAATCAAAAGTGGTTGGAGTGTGCCCAGAGCTTTGACAGTGTCTCCCTTGTTGCGTTGGCATACCTCACATTCATCCACAAAGGTGCAGACGTCTTGTTTCATACCTTCCCAGATAAAATAATCTTTAACCATTTCATAGGTTTTGGTAAATCCTAAATCTCTGCTATGGGTGAGGCATGAAGTTCAGAAAAAACAGTGGATTTAAGTTGCCATTTATTGCATAAATACAAACAAAATTTGTAGCGAAGCTCTTCATTATGCCAAGCATACCCTGGAGAAACTGAAGAATTGTGTTGCAATTGGTGGAGCAAGCTAGAAATTTTGGGGTCTTGCAACCATTCTTGACAAGCAGTTTGGAGCCAATCTAGTACAATGAAGGAGAGGGAGAAAAGGGACCTGTCTTCTTCATATTTCAGGAAAGAACATCAACCACTAAATTCTCCTTTCCCTTCTTGTAAATGATCTCATAATCATAGCCAAATAGCTTGGTCACCCATTTTTGTTGCACCGGGGATGAATTTTGTTGTTCCAGGAAATACTTGAGACTCTGATGATCAGTTTTGATTTGGAATAGTTAACCCAATAAATAAGGACACCTGATATCCACAGCATGCAAAATAGCTAACATTTCCTTTTGATAAATGGATTGTCCCAAATATCACTCTAAAAGTTGTTTTCTAGTGAAATCTAAGGGCCTGCCATCTTGCATGAAGATGGCTCCAATTCCTTTCCCAGAAGCATCACATTCCAATACAAATGTATTTGTGAAGTCTGGGAGTGCTAGGACAGGGGTCAAGAACAAAGCATATTTTAAGGCTTGGAAGGCATGATCCGCAGCTGAAGTCCAAGTGAAAGAATTCTTTTTAAGGAGGGAAGTGAGAGGATCTTCAATATTTCCATAATTCTGAACAAACTTCCTATAATAGCCCATTAAACCCAGAAAACCATGCAAACTCTTAAGAGTTTTAGGACGAGACCAATCTTGAATAGATTCAATTTTTTTAGTATCCACTCGGACACCATCCTTGCCGACAATATGACCCAGGTATTCCACTTCTGAGGCACCAAAGGCACATTTAGATTGTTTGAGGAAAAGTTGGTGCTTAGAGAGGAGATGGAGAACTTGATTCACATGGGAGACATGAGATGACCAAGTTTTACTATAGATGAGAATATCATCAAAGAAAACTAAGAAAAAATGACAGAGAAAAGGATGAAAGACATGATTCATAATACTTTGGAAAGTGGAAGGAGCATTACACAATCCAAAGGGCATTACAATTAATTCATAATGACCCTCATGACTGCTCGGGATGAGAGGGATGGAATGATCATGGACTCCACGGGAAGGGGGAAGTTCTTTGGGGGTGGTAAAAACAAATTGGTGGCAAGAGAGGATAGATTGGAGGACGGGATGCACATAAAGTGTCTGAACAACATGAATGGAGTGGATTTGGGATATAATTCCCGAATGACCTTTTTTGAGGAGTTTTTCCATGCAATGGAAAATAATGATCTCAAGGGAGTCTGATGTGATGCCTTGGAACTTATATTGTTGTCCGTCTTGTTGGAATTGCATGGTAAATTCCTTAAAATCCATGAGAATGGGGCCTAGAGTGTGTAACCATTCGACACCAAGAAAAATGTCACAACCACCCATGTCTATAAAAAACATATGAGATTTCAGGTGATATTGACCAATTTGGAGTCACACATTTTTACATCGTCTTCCTACATTTCATGGAACCACCACTGGAAATCATGATTTGAAAATTATTGACGGCACAGATGTAATAATTGACTTCTTGGGCAATTCAGAAATGGATAAAGTTATGGTTGCTACCACTATCCACAAGGATGATGACTTTCCTATTTTTGATGTAACCAATTAATTTGAGAGTTTGGGGAGAAGAGAATCTAGTGAGGGCATCAAGTTAAATCATCGCGTCAATCTCTGGTGGGTCAAAGGGAGGGGTGAGGTCAAATGGCGGTGGTAGTTCCTCCACAAGTAGAACAAAAACATTTTCGTCAGAAAGGTCCTCAGTCACAACCATAAAATCTTTTGTTCCTTACACTTGTGCCCAAGAAAATATTTTTCATCACAATTATAACAAAGACCCTTGAGTTGACGTTCAACCATTTCATCCTTGGTTAATTTCTTGATCTTGAGGGGAGTTGCAGGAGGAGAAAAATTGTTGGGTTTAGGGAAATGAGGAAAGGAGGGTTTGAGGGTCTAGGAGGAGACAATTTTTTGGGCTTCCTTGGCTCATTGAGTAGCTCCCAACCAAGTCTAGCTTCATTCCATGAGGACATGGGCATGAATTTCATCTTTGAGGCCTCTGATAAAACATTCCCTAAAGAAAGCATTTGGCATGCTCTCTGTTCTGAAATCCAAGTGTTGAAATGCAGCAATAAAGTCTTCCACTATCTTAGACTGGTTTAACTTGGTCAAACAACCTAAATGGTGGGTGTTAGATTTAAAGCGGTCATAAAGTTTGGCCACAAACTGTGTCCAAGCAAGATACCCTTGGCGTGCCTTTTTTCTCCATTTCCACCATTGACATCGTTTCGGATCTAGATGTAGGACAACATAACGAAGCTTGGCTAATTCATCAGTAATGCCATGCAAGGAGAAATAATGTTCCATTTGGGTGACCCAACTTGTGCGATCTGATCCATCAAATTTGTTCACCTCAATCCTGGGAGGGTGGAGGTCTCGAGAAAAGTGGTTATTATGAGGACCTTGGTAAGGGGAAGAGTCATGGTCATTCAGAACATAAATGGAAGAGAAACAATGATATAACCAAAAAAATATAGAATAATACCATAATAACACCATAATAACACCATAATGAGCACTTTGATTACTGATAGCAATGTTCATTCGCCTCTTCGAGGGGGGAACCTCTAGCATAGTGGAGCTCTATTACAATAATATACAAGACAAGACTTCCCATACCCTATACTTCTATTTATACCAAATCTATCTATCCAAAAGAACAATCTAGAGGAAGATCCTTCTAGAAGCGGAAGCTTCTATTAGGTCTTCTTACATTTGACTTATTCTTCTTTATTGTTAGGTCTTATTAATATTGGCCTTTATTACATGGAACTATATTATTCTACCTGCATGAAGGGTTAGAGAGGTTACGTACCTAACAAAGAGTCAGAGGAAGAGCGGAAAAAGAGGGGGGGTATTGAGCTAGGGCGGTCTAGGTGATGGTCTAGGTCTAGTTCATGGTCTAGGTCATGGTCATGTTAATATAAGTACT
>JZKD02S1673642.1:613632-632518 GCA_000966675.3 Picea glauca | reverse complement strand
ATTTCAGTCTGTCCCCTACGCATTGTCTCTTGGGTCTCCTATAGATGGTGCTGAAGTATAAACTGTGTATTGTCTATGGTGCTTTTCAACTCCTTTTCTATGCTTGCTAAAACCTGTGGCTCACTGTCATCCCCTGAACCTTCCATTTCTACCTTTGGTTCACCTGTTTGTCTTATGTGCCTTCCCATATAGATACCATTGAACTTCTACATGCTCTAATCCTCAGAAGTTGGGAGGATTTAACACTCTAATACCACTGTAATATTCCCAAGCTGATTTTTGCCTGGAACCAAGGCTTGTTTAATTGTTTGTTTTATTGTTTCAATGTGTTATGTAGGTTTACTTCATCAAGTTGCGCATTGAAGGTGTCTTCTTAGAAGATTATAGCATAGAGATATAGATCATAGCATATAACACAAGAAAATGACAAGATACAAACAATGGATACCAAGAAAGAGCCAACAACTTTAGATCTGATCTTTATTTAGATAATATGATGATCTTGATACAATAGATCTGCAGATATGGATAAATACAAGAAGAATAATCAAGCTGGAATGATAGCCAAACAAGCTCCAAAAATGAAGAGAATAACCTCCAAAGGCACCAAAATCCCCTGGGGAAAGGAACAAGATTGATTTCTTTCACTTAAAGAACTGGATCTAATCTCTCTAGCTAAGTTTCCAACTTCTTGTTGGTTGTAGCTCTCTAATTTTTCGGTGTCCCTCCTAAAGACCTCCAAATCCCACAAAAATCACTAGAATAGTAGATCAGGGCAAGACAAACCCCTGGATGAATATCAATCTAGTTGAGGGTGTTCTGATCCCTCAAATGGATGGATCCTTCTTCTGTAGTGCGCCCTCCTCCTCTCAAACTCGTGCCAAGATCCCAATAAAATATCTAGCAAAGAAACCCCCTCCACAATAGGCTAGAAAAAGCTCCCTAGGTCACACAATGAAACCCCAATAGGTTTTGGGACCCAAAAGCTCCTCCTCTTTCCAAATCAAGTGGTTCCTTCTCAATAGGGGCACCCTCATGCTGGAAAACCCCATAAGCTATGCATTACCTCTTTCTCCACTGGCTGAATAACCTTTAGTTGTTGTAGAATGGTGGGGGAGGAATATTGCACCTCTGTGACGAAGCTTGGACCAGGATAGGTGGGATATTTCACCACCGAGATGATCTTTAGGTTTTGTTATCCGAAAATCCTCAAAACATCTTTGTGCTCTAAGAGCTCAAGATGCAAAAGTAATAATGATCAGAATAATGAGTGAGGTGTCCTCCTTTTCTTTTTATACCCATGTTCTATTTCTCAATTGAGTTAGTTGACCACCTCCTAAGGTTAACTCTTGATTTTCCTCATGTGGTCTTTTCCTCCACTTACTTTACCTTTTCTCCCCAAAGTCACTTTTAAATTATAACATTGTGCTTAGGTGAATGCTTTGAGGTTTCTTAGTCCCCATGACTCGTGAGACTATATTCTAGTGGGAAAAACTAGACTACTAAGTCTCTCCTAACCTCTTATCAAGAGGTGGGGGACATTACAACGAGCTTGTCAACGATGGTAGAGTTATGCTACGGTTTTATGGTTCGAAAGAATAATTAGCAGAAATCTTCACCAAACCATTGGGAAGAAATACTTTTGAATTTTAGAGATAACACTTAGGCATAGCTTGTGTTGTTTTTTGTAATGGTCGAAATTAAGGGGGAGTGTTAAGTTGAGTAATTCCTCCATTACTTGTTTTGACCTACTCTGATAAATGACAGGTATCTTAAATGAGCAGACAAGATATGTAAGATTGCATTTATTAGGTAGGTGAAGGATGGAGTGTTCTAGAAAGTTATTTCTTATCATGTATTTTGTAATTTTAGTTTTATGTGAATGTGGAGAAGAGTTGAACAACTATATAGTTTCTTTTTGTGTGCAGAAATATTAAAAATATTAGAGTAACTGCAATAAAAAAGATACGTTGATCTAATAACCAGATTTGATTGTTGGAACATACCCTGCTCCTTTCAGGTTACCCTTTTCTCCTCATCACAAAACACCATACCGTGACTCTTTTCTTTCCCGACTCCAGTTTAGATCTTAGTTATAGTTTTCCCATAACCTTTGTAGGTGTATGGGTTCTTGTGATGTCTTCTTCATTGTTACCTTATCTAAAAATTTCTATTACTATATCGTTAGATTTGAAAGTTAGCAAAAATCCTAAGCGGCATATCCTTGAATTTTAATATAAAAATTAATATTCCTACATTTTACCTATTTAACTATCTCATGATCATGAAACCTCAATTAGGTATACAGCTGTCAATTAGTTTTGAATTTAAAGTAATAGTTAAGATATTCATACAAGGAGTCCTATGGTAGTTTTTAGCTTTAGCCTTTCAACTTATATTTTAGGGTGAGTATTTTCCCATGGAGAATGCACAATTCAACAAGATTCTTAGTGCTGATTTGTGTGTTGAAATTGCAAGGTAATTTGTTCGTATTTCCACAGCTGAACTGCAGTCAGCGCCTTGATATTCTAAAAATGTATTGTTCATAAATATATCAATTTATACTTTGATGTATTGGTCGCTTTTATTCTATTTCAAGCTATGTAGTCAAAAGCTATTAAAATTTGAGTCTATATATAGGGTGGGTCACAAATGGGTTGTTCTTATCATATGCGGTTTTTGAAGATTCAATATACAGAAAGCGAAGCGACCCTTGTCTAAATATGATATGATTTTGGGGTCTGCATGGCTTGAAAATCTGTCCATATAATTGTGGATTGTGGGGTCTGCATGTGGTTAAAATTTCTCAATAGTGATATTTGTGGGGTTCTGCATTTCTTGAATATTGTTTAGAAACGAGATTGTGCTGTGTTTCATGTTTTTAACGGTAAACAAAGTTGATTGCACATTGCTACAATGGTTTTAATAATTTTGACTTTGATATGGCATTTGATTTTGATTTTTATCACCACTTAAAATTGTGAAAAGAATAAGAAATTTTTATGTTTTAAACTTATTGAACTTATTTTTTAATATAACTTGTGTTTTCATTTGGACTAAGTTCAACATAACATCATTTAGAGTAAGTTTAACATAGATTTATTGTTATTATTAATATGGGGTTGGACTTGACTATGTGAAAGAGAAAATTATAAGACCTTTTTCATTTTTAGATCAGTTTTTCATTTAAGTTAAACAATTTTTTTTTTTGCAATTGTTTCATATGATGTTTAATACTTATAGTTATGGGCTGACTTTTTTTCATATCATGCTTAGAGTTATGGGTTCTCTTTGAATTCATGATAAATTAAAACTCTCAAAATAATAAGAAGTCTGGTCACAAGTTAAAAGTTAAAATTGTAAAAAGAATAAGAACTTTTTTATTTCTCAGTGAGTTTTCCATTTTAATTAAAATTTATTTGATTTAGTTTTTTTCTACAATTTTTTTTTTCTTTTGGTTGAGATTTAACATTTTATTATATTATATTATGTTTTATTTAGTTGAGGGTTAATAAATTTATTTTAAATTTAGGTGTGTGTTTTTTGGTTTGTTAGAGTGTCTATGACACCAACCCTTATCATGGATAAGTGTTCTATGGCTTCAAGTTAAACAACTTTTATTGGAATTAAACCTTGTTCAATGGTGAAAAACTCTTTGCTTTCCATCATTGGATCCACCCCCTTTGAATTAAATTTAGATGTGTTAAGTATTAATAGGTATCATTTTATTTTTTTTGTAAGTTAGGAAAATATATTGAATCCTGCTAAAGAACAAAAATTATAGATGCCAGAATATCCCGAGAGACCTTGGCAGCATTGCCCTGGTGGGAAACCAATGCTGCCACATGGCCGTGGAGTTTCCAATTGTCCATGCAATTTTCAAAAACTATAAAAAACAAAAATTGTGCTAAGCCTAGAGCTAGGATGCCACGCAGGGCTAGAACCCTGTAAACTAAACTGTTTGGAAACATAAAAAACACGAGAAACTTGAGAAACTTGGGATCATCTGGAGCTGAGGTTAGGCCTCCGTTATTTTCGTTGGTCGTACGCAGTGTCCTTACCCAGAATCCCTGTGTCTGGGATGGTATGCCAGAGGTCCCAAAGAAGAGACTCCAAAAGCTCCTTGCGATGAACCCAGATATCATCCCTGTTCAACAACTCCTTGATGGCGTACTTGACATCCATGATTGAGCTATGGATGAAATCCATAGAATTCTTCAAATTTTCCATCCCATCGCACCGAGAACAAGAAATTGGGGGTGAAGGGGGTGGTGGAGCATCAGAGGATGAAGAGGGGGAGGCGAGAGAGGGGAGAGGGGAGGAGGAAGAAGAGAGAGGGGCGATCGGGCTAGGGGGAGCAGAGGGAGGAGAGGGATGGGGTGGAGGTTGGTGGATGGGTGGCGGCTTTGGGCTGAGCTTAGGAGCAAAGGCGAGGGAATTTCCACTCGACTCTGTAGGAAAACAGAGAGGACAAAGGAAGTAGTTTTGGAGTGATGGCATGACCAGGAGGGTGTTCCGAAGAGGAGGCGTGAACAGGTTCAGGGGGGAGTTCCAGAGTGGAGGCGCGAGCAGGAGCCTGAGGCAAGCTCTAAGGATCTTGTCTGCCACGAGCCCTTGAACCTCGGCCTCTCGCTGCATACCAAGCCTCCCCATGCTTGGAATTATCATCTGGATTATGACCGGGAGGGAGGGGAGGGAGAGAACCAAAGAAGGATCCAGAGGAAAATCTCGAAGCGGAGGTGGAGCAGAGGAAAAAGATCGAACTAGAGCCAAAGAGAAATATAGATTGGTGGGTGACTGCGAGGAGCGGGAGGAAGATAGCACGAATGAGCCATTTGTTTCACCGTTGTAGGAGAAAAACCATTGATCTGGGGAAAATGATTCGACTGGTTAGGCAGGCAGCCCATTTCATTTACCACCCCTGTGAGCTGGAGCTCCATTACCATAAACTTCTCTGTGTGAAAATCAATGTGTGAGTACGTCGATCGAAATTTTAAATGCATGGATTAAATGCCTAGAGTGAGTGTGGGTTGCGGTGGCATGGGTTATGGCCAGGTGTCTTCCCATCTGTCCATGCACTTGTCGATCCCAATGACACCCCATCTGGGGGATGGTCCTTGTTGTGAGATATGCTTATACATGCAACAACAAGGGGATGAGTAGGACAAGAGGCAGGAAAACAGTAGAAGTCTCCTTCCTGCAAGTCTAACCCAAAGTTTTCCAACATATCTGCCACTTGATTTGTGTTTCTTCAAACATGAGAGGGGAGAATTACCGACTGGGGCTAAAGAATTGACTTTATTCTGATCAACCCATTCATGAGTCTCCAACTTGGGGAAATATTTTCCAGTTCTACGCCATTTAGGAGATGGGAGAGGAGATTGATTATTATTTGTGAATCTCCTTCTGCTATAAAGAAATTTATCCCTTGATATTTGGCGGCATGGAGTCCTTTGAGAAGTCCCCAAAGCTCAGTTGCATTGTTAGTATTATGCCCCAAATTCCCAACTAAAATGTGTAGGATCTCTCCTTTGCTATTGTGAATGGCGGCCCCAAAACTTGCTAGTCCCGGATTTCCCTTGGAGGATCCATCAAATTTTATTTTATGATATCCATCTTACAAGGCCTCCCAATGAGAGGGATTGATCTTAGTTGTGGAACCTGGGGTTGGGGCTGAAAGAGAAGGGGTGAGGTGAAGCTTCCAGGCATTGAGAATGATCTTCTCAGTTGGCGGGAAAGTCAAATCCCAATCCATCCAAGGGTGTAAATTGATTGTTTCCTTGATGTTGGATGGGATTTTGGACTAGACTTCTTTCTAGTTCAAAGAGGAGTTGAATATACTGCAGTTCCTTTCTTTCCAAATCCGCCAGAGAATAAAACTGGGTAGAAGCTGCCAAATCCAATTGAGGATGGGAGAGTGAAATATTGAATCTTGTCATCCCTCAATTGTTTGCCTTATGCTGGATTGGTTTCTATCAGAGGCTCTCATGATGTTGCCACATTGATCACAAAGTTCCGAATTGTAGGGGAAAAGGCTGACAAGGTGATTTTGTGTCTCCTCCTCATTGCAACATAGATGGCACCAAGAAGGACCTGTAAAGCCTATTTTCATTAAATTTTCCCAAGTAAGGATGCTTTTGTTCATCGTTAACCAAAGGAAAGTGTTGATTTTGGGCCAGAGCTTTGCGCCCCATATTTTATTCCAAACGACATCTTTTGGGAGGGATTTATGCCCTGCACTGAGGAAATAAGCCTCTTGAAGGTTGAAGGTGCACGTGTTGGAATGTCCCCATCTTAGCATGTCCTCCCCCTGTTGGATGAAAATTCTTCTGGATATAAGCTTATCTAGCAATGGTTGAAGATTTACCTCAGGGGGGATGTTCAGTGCTTCGTGGGTATTTCTCCATTTGCGTCAGGTAACTCTATTTTCTTCAGGAATCCAGAAGTCAGCTACTTTTTAGAGTCCTACTCCTTTCGTTAAGGGAATAAAAGTACTCAAAGTGGGATCCTTGTCTAGGGCTAGAAATTGCTACCAAGAGTTGCTCTAGAAAAGGGCCAAGGTCCCATCTTGAAGTTCCCAAAAAGCATAGTCTGTGATCATCCCCTTGTTTTGCTTGGCCGCATTCCAAATAAGAGATCCAGGGCCTTGACCATTCCATTTGATTAGTTATTTTTCCGGTATAGCAGGTGTGTATTTTATCCTCCAAAAGCGTGCCCAAAGGTTGTGAGGCCTCATTAACCATCTCCACCATATTTTTGGACTAAGGAATTTTTTGAGGATAGACGGGTCTCTGAGTCTGAGTCCCCCTGCATGTTTTGGTCTACACGTTTTTTGCCAACTTACCAGAGCCCATTTGCGAGCATCTTTAGTTCCTTGCCAAAGGAATCTCCTTTGGATGTTTCTAATGATGGTGAGGATGAAACTTGGGGTAGCAAGAGCTGAGAAAGAGTAAATAGGGAGGGCTTGTAGGATAGACTTGAGGAGGATGAGGTGACTCGACAGATTGAGGGAGAGAAAAGTCCAAGAGGCTAGTTTTTTCCTGAGATTGGATAACAAATCTTCCCAAGAGGTGTTCCTTAACGGATTGTTGATCAGAGGGATGCCAAGATATTTGGAAGGGAGGGAGCTGCAGGTGAACCCCAGGAGTTGCATGATATGGAGTTGGATCTCGATGGGCGTGTTGAAGAAGAAGATTTGGAACTTGAAGAGGTTTACTTCCATACCTAAAGCATCACAGAAAAGGTTGATCATTGAGTGGATTCGAATAGCTTCTTGAACTGTGGGGAGTCCCATCATGAGGATGTCAACCATGAATTGATTGTGCGAGATGGGAGAGGAGATTCCATGGAGGGTGAGACCTAAGAGGGAATGATCGGTGATGGCCTCTTTGATAGTTCGGCTAAGTCCTTTTTCCATTAAGATAAAAAGAAAGGGCGAGCATGGGTCTCCTTTTCTGATACCTCTAGAAGGGGAAAAGGGCTTGGAGGGAACTCCATTGACCAGGATGGAGAACAGGGTCGACATAGTGAGATTGACAATCCAGGAGACCCAAGAGGGGTCAAAACCAAACTCTATAAGGGTTTCCTTCAAGTAATACCAGCTATTTTTATCAAAATATTTGGAAAGATCCAGTTTCATAAGCATACCAGGGGACTTAGTCGAATGTAGTGAGTAGATTATTTCGTGTGCTAGAATGATGATGTCCAAGAGATGAACTATATTCACTACATTCTAATTGATGAGATGAGCTTCATAGGATCTAGACTTTTTGTGCAAATTGAAAGTTGCTTGTGTGAGGCATTTCCAGAAAAAAATCACTACTCATTCGGTTCCTGTTCAATAATTCTTGTGGGTGACTTGGGTCAATTACCACCAGTAATGGAAACACCTCTTTATGCAGGAGAAACTCCAGGAAGGAGCTTATGGACAACCTTTACCACTGTAGTCAAGTTGGAAACAATATTCCATCAAGAAGGAATCTTTGTCACCTAGTCCCGCTTTCGCCAGTTGTTAGCCAACCTTCACAATGCTACACCAACCATTAATGATTGGAACCTCCTTCAATCTAGGACTGATAGATTCTTATCCGTTGATGAACGTCTATTGTTTGATTCTTCAGCCCACCTATTTGCAACAAACATTATTGTCGACAACCATAACAAGTTCATACTTCAATCCTTGAATAAGACAATCGTACGCAGTACTGCAGAAGTACTTGGTGCTTCGAATGCACACCATCACGATGATGATCAATTGGAAAAACATATCTTGTTATGTATAGGCCAACGAGTTATGTTATCCTGCAATTTATCGGTCCAAGCAGGATTAGTCAATGGTGCTCTCGGAGTAGTCATGCAAATTGTATATGCATCAGGAACTAACCCTCCACATTTGCCAACATATGTTGTTGTGGAATTTGATAAATACATTGGCCCTCCATAGAACCAAACCCAACCAAAGCATGTACCAATTCCACCCATACAAAGGAATAACAAGAAACAAATCCCTCTTAAGATGGCCTGGGCAATGACTATCCATAAATCTCAAGGCATGACCTTGACAAGGTCTACCATTAACATTGGACACATTGAATGTCAAGGCTTGACCTTCACTGCAATGTCAAGCACTACTACTATAGAAGGAATGCGAATAGCATCAACCTTCTCCTTCAAACGCTATGAAAAAAATGAAGGATGTTGCTTATGTCTCACTACGAAAACAAGAAAACAAGAAGCGGCACACTTATCTTCTTTGTTGCATAATTTCTAGATTCTTCTATGTTGTAATCATACTTCTATAAATGAATTATTTGACTTGATTCATACTTCTATACATGATATCAAAGAGTTTCAAATTTGACCTAAACACCTTGTAACAAATCACTTTATATATATATATATATATATATAATATTTTCGGGGTCCCAAAAAAGATAGCTTGCTATCTTTGTAACCTCACTTCAAATGGGTCTAGCAGAGCCGGTTCCATATTCTTTAATGTTAATATTACAGACAATTTCTTTACTATCAATTCTAAATAAATCTCAACTTATTAAAAGAATTAAGCAAGAAAAAAAATTGTAATTTCAGAAATATGTTGACTTTGATAATTTAAAAAACTATAAAATTAATATTTAAAATTTCAAAAATAATACAAGTAAAAGTTTATTATGGAAACGTGTATTACAATGCAGTGTGTAAGTTATATTTTATTCTGGAAACATTAAATACAATGCAGTGAGTCCATTTCTGATGATGTTTAATATTCCATTTATCAGAAACGGAACTCTCAAACACCAATCTTTGATTAGTCAAATCGGGGTTGGAGCCCGCCCCGAGTGCAAATATTTCATGTGTATGGAAAGGAAGGTTGCTAATATATTGGATACACTATTAAGCATTTATCATTTTGCATGGTGTTTAATATTTTCCTTTTCTGATGATGTTTAATATTCCATTTATGTTTCAGTGATTGGAGCGACTCATGTGGGGAGTGTGCGTTGATGACATAAAGCCTGCGTTGATGACATAAAGCCTCGATTCCATCCAACCAACAAACAAACAAACACTGTCGGAAACTATTTATTAAATGGTGGGGACTTTGGGAGCGTATCCTTCCTTTCATTGAGGGATTGGACTTTGCTAACCACGGTTAGTTGCGGGGAAAGTTACGGCAAGTCAAAGGTCGTACAAACATGGTGATAGTGGCATTGGGCAGGCCACCGAGGTGGGTCCCGCCACCCAGAGGATTGCACCTTCTCCGCCGAACTCTTCGGGCCGTCAATGCGTAACGAAGTCCATGAGCCACCTGCTCCCATTTATTTTGGGTTCTTCTGTTGTGAATTACCTTCTCAGCGCCGTGTGCACCCTCTTTTGTGGGTTTGGAGCTTTTGTTCTGTTCAACAAGGTATGCTCTTTCTGAATTCGAAGCTGGTATTTCCTTTTGTTGGATCATGTTATTGCTTGCCTTGTCTCGATCTCCATAGATTTGTTTTGCTGATTGTAACTTTTATTTTTGTCAATTGAGAGTAGATCGTAATCTTAGGTGTGATTGGGATCGCAAAGATCGCAGGAATACTCAAGTATTACCGCTGAAAGCGCATGCGAACTTGAAGCAGCAGGAGCTGATTGCAAAGAAATTCGAATAATTCTTCTGAGAAGGGAACACACAAAATATATTGTATTTCCAACCGAGTTTGGCATTGGCGGAACCTTCGTTTCTACCAGTCACATCCCTCTGTTTTTGTCTTAGAGTGCCGTGTTGAAGGCGTCACAGGTATGGATGGCTCCCATTCTTTGGGTAATTTGTTTTTTTTTTAACTTTTTTTTATCCATTCGGCAACCTTCTCTTTTGATTTCTGTGAAGTGATTTCTGTGATTGATTTCCAGTGGATTGCATATTCCGGACACGCAGGTTTGAATCGTGCAATTTCTCTGCGATTCCCGGCAATAGAGACCTCAGCAGGACTCCAAACAGCGGCGATCTGTAAGTTCAGATTTTGCGTGTTACAGGATATCTCGTTTTCCCGCATATTCTCTGTATAACCTGTTTACTGAATATCTCGTTTTTCTTAGGATTCTCTGTATAATCTGTTTGTGGGTCGGACCAAAGAGTCCGTGTGTATGGATGTCTGTATCATTTGGCACACCATTATCTTATTCCACTTTCTTAATTCCAATTATTTCGGACATTTTGTATGATGCCGTATAGTCATTGATATTGCCATCGCTCAGATAGTCATTAATGCTTAGGCGTCTCATATTCATGGCCGACTGAAATAAGTTGACGACTTGGAGTCTGCCTCGGGGGTTTTGTCAATTCTGCTTCCATCTCCAATATCAGGCATATAACTGCATACTCTGTTGGGAAAATAATAGAGATTTGTAGGTTTGATTTGCAAACAGCGGAGATTTGTAGGGTTTGTACACATTGGAGTAGTTATCAATTCACAATTGCGTGGGTTAGCTGTTTTTCATTGAAAAGCTTGTTGATTTGTTTGCTGTAATAAGGCGGATATATCAATTTCTGCATTTCTGTCGTGGATGATGGTACCAAGGTTAGGAGAAAATTAAAATTAAGCTGCAAAAATATTAAAAATATTTGGGTAACTGCAATAAAAAAGATACGTTGATCTAATAACAGATTTGATTGTTGGAACATATCTGACATGCTCCTTTCAGGTTACCCTTTTCTCCTCATCACAAAACACCATACCGTGACTCTTTTCTTTCCCGACTCCAGTTTACATATTAGTTATAGTTTTCCCATAACCTTTGTAGGTGTATGGGTTCTCGTGATTTCTTCTTCATTGTTACCTTATCTAAAAATTTCTATTAGTATATAGTTGGATTTGAAAGTTAGCAATAAGTGGCATATCCTTGAATTTTAATATAAAAAATAATATTCCTACATTTTACCTATTTAACTATCTCATGATCATGAAACCTGTATTAAGTATATAGTTGACAAGTAGTTTTGAATTTAAAGTAATAGTTAAGATATTCATCCAAGGAGTCCTATGGTAGTTCTTTAGCCTTTCAGCGTATATTTTAGGGTGAGTATTTTCCCATGGAGAATGCACAATTCAACAAGATTCTTAGTGCTGATTTGTGTGTTGAAAATGCAAGGTAATTTGTTCGTATTTCTGCAGCTGAACTGCAGTCAGCGTCTAGATATTCTAAAAATGTATTGTTCCTAAATATATCAATTAATAGTTTGATGTATTGGTCGCTTTTATTCTATCCCAATGACATCCCATCTGGGGGTTGGTCCTTGTTGTGAGCTATGTTTATACATGCAACAACAAGGGGATGAGTAGGACAAGAGGCAGGAAAACAATAGAAGTCTCCTTCCTGCAAGTCTAACCCGAAGTTTTCCAACATATATACCACTTGATTTGTGTTTCTTCAAACATGAGAGGGGAGAATTACCCACTGGGGCTAATGAATTGACTTTATTCTGATCAACCCATTCATGAGTCTCCAACTTGGGGAAATCTTTTCCAGTTCTGCGCCATTTAGGAGATGGGAGAGGAGGTTGATGATTATCTGTGAATCTCCTTCTGCTATAAGGAAATTTATCCCTTGATATTTGGCCGCATGGAGTCCTTTGAGAAGTCCCCAAAGCTCAGTTGCATTGTTAGTATTATGCCCCAAATTCCCAACTAAAATGTGTAGGATCTCTCCTTTGCTATTGTGAATGGCGGCCCCAAAACCTGCTAGTCCCGGATTTCCCTTAGAGGATCCATCAAATTTTATTTTATGATATCCATCTTACAAGGCCTCCCAATGAGAGGGATTGATCTTAGTTGTGGAACCTAGGGTTGGGGCTGAAAGAGAAGGGGTGAGGTGAAGCTTCCAKGCATTGAGAATGATCTRCTCAGTTGGYRGGAAAGTYAAATCCCAATCCATCCAAGGGTGTAAATTGATTRTTTCCTTGATGTTGGATGGGATTTTGGACCAGACTTCTTTCYAGWTCAAAGAGGAGGAGTTGAATATTCTGCGGTTCCTTTCTTTCCAAATCTGYYAGAGAAWAAAAMTGGGTAGAAGCTGCCAAATCCAATTGAGGATGGGAGAGTGAAATATTGAATCTTGCCATCCCTCAATTGTTTGCCTTATGYTGGATCGGTTTCTATCAGAGGCTCTCATGATGTTGGCGCATTGATCCCAAAGTTGCGAATTGTAGGGGAAAAGGCTGACAAGGTGATTTTGTGTCTCCTCCTCATTGCAACATAGATGGCACCAAGAAGGACCTGTAAAGCCTATTTTCATTAAATTTTCCCAAGTAAGGATGCTTTTGTTCATCGTTAACCAAAGGAAAGTGTTGATTTTGGGCCAGAGCTTTGCGCCCCATATTTTATTCCAAACGACATCTTTTGGGAGGGATTTATGCACTGCACTGAGGAAATAAGCTTCTTGAAGGTTGAAGGTGCCCGTGTTGGAATGTCCCCATCTTAGGATGTCCTCCCCCTGTTGGCTGAAAATTCTTCTGGACATAAGCTTATCTAGCAATGGTTGAAGATTTACCTTAGGGGGGATGTTCAACGCTTCGTGGGTATTTTTCCATTTGCGTCAGGTAACTCTATTTTCTTCAGGAGTCCAGAAGTCGGCTACTTTTTAGAGTCCTACGCCTTTCGTTAAGAGAATAAAAGTACTCAAAGTGGGATCCTTGTCCAGGGCCGGAAACTGCTACCAAGAGTCGCTCCAGAAAAGGGCCAGGGTCCCATCTTGAAGTTCCCAGAAAGCGTAGTCTGTGATCATCCCCTTGTTTTGCTTGGCCGCATTCCAAATAAGAGATCCAAGGCCTTGACCATTCCATCTGATTAGTTATTTTTCCGGTATGGCAGGTGTGTATTTTATCCTCCAAAGGAGTGCCCAAAGGTTGTGAGGCCTCTTTAACCATCTCCACCATATTTTTGGACTAAGGAATTTTTTGAGGATAGACAGGTCTCTAAGTCTAAGTCCCCCTGCATGCTTTGGTCTACACGTTTTTTGCCAACTTACCAGAGCCCATTTGTGACCATCTTTAGTTCCTTGCCAAAGGAAGTTCCTTTGGATGTTTCTGATGATGGTGAGTATGAAACTTGGGGTAGCAAGAGCCGAGAAAGCGTAAATAGGGAGGGCTTGTAGGATAGACTTGAGGAGGATGAGGTGACTCGACAGATTGAGGGAGAGAAAAGTCCAAGAGGCTAGTTTTTTCCTGAGATTGGATAACAAATATTCCCAAGAGGTGTTCCTTAATGGATTGTTGATAAGAGGGATGCCAAGATATTTGGAAGGGAGGGAGCTGCGGGTAAACCCCAGGAGTTGCATGATATGGAGTTGGATCTTGATGGGCGTGCTGAAGAAGAAGATTTGGGACTTGGAGAGGTTTACTTCCATACTTAAAGCATCACAGAAAAGGTTGATCACTGAGTGGATTCGAATAGCTTCTCGAACTGTGGGGAGTCCCATCATGAGGATGTCATCCACGAATTGACTGTGCGAGATGGGAGGAGAGATTCCATAGAGGGTGAGACCTGAGAGGGAATGATCGGTGATGGCCTCTTTGATAATTTGGCTAAGTCCTTTTGCCATTAAGATAAAAAGAAAGGGCGAGAGTGGGTCTCCTTTTCTGATACCTCTAGAAGGGGAAAAGGGCTTGGAGGGAACTCCATTGACCAGGATGGAGAACAGGGCCGACGTAGTGAGATTGACAATCCAGGAGACCCAAGAGGGGTCAAAACCAAAGTCTATAAGGGTTTCCTTCAAGTAATACCAGCTAAGTTTATCAAAAGCTTTGGAAAGATCCAGTTTCATAAGCATACCAGGGGACTTAGTCAAATGTAGTGAGTGGATTACTTCGTGTGCTAGAATGATGTTGTCCAAGATCTTTCTGCCCTCCACGTACCTTGACTGTTCCAGAGAGATGATGAACGGTAGGATGGTTTTGAGACGCTTGGCGATGACCTTTGTGATGAGCTTGTAGATCACATTGCAGAGTGCAATGGGTCGGAAATGAATTGGGGAGGTGACTTTGTTCTCTTTTGAAATGAGAGTGAGGAAGGTGGCGTTGAGAGCCTGTAGGACCTGCCCAGATTTTCTGGAATCTTCTATCATTTCCCAGACTTCTTCTCGTATCATATCCCAATAATGGTGAAAGAAGTCTATTGTGAATCCATCAGGCCCTAGGGCTTTGCCCATCGAGGTGTCCCTGAGGGCTTGATCAACTTCTTCTTGGGTAATTGGGTGCATCAAAGCCTCATTTTGTTCTTTGGTGACCTCCTTTGGTATGTGCTTAAGGATAGAGTCAATAGCTTGAGTGCGATCGATAGGGGGTTCTGAGAGAAGGTTCTTGTAGTAAGACAGTAGTTCATGCTCTATGTTTGCATGTTTTTGAATTTCTAGGCCTTGGTCCGAAATAAGGTGAGTGATGCGATTAGTATGGCGCCATTAAAGCATCGATCTATGGAAAGATTTGGTATTTCTTTCTCCCTCTTTGAGCCATTGAATGCGAGATTTTTGCCTCTAGAGAATTTCTTCGTGCGCCCGTCTTTCTGCCAGTTGTTTGTTGAGAATGGATTCTTGTTCCTTTAGAGATTTAGTGAAGCCTCGAAGTTTGATCTACTATTGAAGGTATTGAATTTGTTGATTGAGGATTTCTTGAGTGTGAAAAATGTTGCCAAAAGTGGATTTATTATAGGACTTTAAGTGTTGCTTGAGGTTTTTTAGCTTCTGTTGGAATTTGTACATAGGAGTACATGTTTTAATTGCTGCTTCTTTCCACCAGAGGTTTATGTTTACTTGAAAGTCTGGGTGTGTCAGCTAGAATTTTTCTAAGCGAAAGGGTTTCTTGCCTGGGGTACCGCTGATGTTTATCGAAAGAAGTATCGGCCAATGGTCAGATCTGGGAGTGTCAATCATAGTGGAATTCCATGTGAGGCCATCTAGCATGAGGGGTTCTGAGATTAAGAAGTGATCTAATCTGCAGGAGACATGTTGTTCCCCCGAGTGTCTAGTAGACTAGGTGAAGGATCCATTGTCTATTACTATGTCAATGAGATTCAACAAGATGATGATTCGGTGGAACTGCTCGCTGTCATTTCCCAATCTGTAGGGTGCCCCCCTTCTTTTCCTCTAGACTAGTTATCATATTGAAATCTCCCCCAAGGATCCATCGATGATTGCCGATATGATTAGCAATCCATTCCAAATGATGGAGGAAGGTTTCCTTATCACCTGGGGTTGCGGGGCTGTAGAAATTCGTGAGAAAGCCTGGCTTGTTCGAACCGATGAATCTAAAGGAGGCTGTGATGGTCCATTTGGAGGTGAAGAATCCTTCCATCAGAATAGTGGCAGGGTTCCAGAGTACGGTGAGGCCCCCTGCTTCACCTTTTGCATCAACTTCGACCATTTTAGCTTGCTTCCAACATTTTGTGAGTATTTGAGAGGCCTCCTCTCCCGCACATTTAGTTTCTTGCAGGAGAAGAATGTCTGGTTGTTCCTTCATTATCCTTTCCTGGAGAGGGCATTGGTTGCTTCGTGTGTTGAGGGCCCTGATATTCCAAGATAGCATCTTCATGAGGAAGGAGAGGGTTGGAGGGGAGGAAAGTTGTCCGAGATCATGTGAATCTAGCTCAAGTTCACCAAGAAATTGCCTACATCTTGAATGAGTTGGTGCTTTGGTTTTCTGCCCCTTTTCTTCTCTTCTTTGGTGGGTTTGCGTTGTTCTTTTGATCTTCCTTTTTGTATTCCTAGATTCGAGTTGGCTTGGGCCGATCCTCCCGCTGTAGAGTTGAGGAAAACTTTGTGTACTTTGCGTAACTGATTCGGGGGTATGACATAGAGTTGTTGTTTATGGTAGGATTGTTCTAGGTGTACCATATCTATTCCTGCCAGTTCCTGATCCTCCAAATCTATGTCAGGGTCTCTTATTTCCGGTCCTAGATTCGCTGGAAGGGAGGTCTCTGAGTTGGGGATATGAGTGGTTACAAGAGTAGGTGGGATGGGGTCTGGAAAACCTTGAAATCGCTCTGGGGTTGTAGGATTTGTCAGGGGGATGGAGGGATTGATGGGATTTTCTGACGGTTTCAGAAGGGCTTCGAAAGAGTTACTAGTTGAGGGCCCAGAGGGGGTTTGGGGAGGCACTTTTTTTGGCCGAATGCCTCCGACGCCCCGTGACTTGGGTGAAACCGTTCTCAAGTTTGTAAGGATCCTTAGGGTTTGATTTGTTGGGGTTATTTAGGGGGAAATTGCAGAAGAGATGGTCATGTTCGTGGCATTTCCGACATCGGAAGGGAATATGCTCATAATCTAGGGTTTGGGACCATTCTACATCCTGGTAGTCCAAGGTTATGGCTCCGGGTAGTGGTTTGAAGATATTTAAGTAAACACAAATACGGGAATAGGCGGTGTACCTTTGTTGTTTTGTTTCCTCATAAGCTTTTACATAGATGCCAATTGTATTTCCAATGTCTGCTAGGATTTCCTCCAACCATAACTCTTGAGGTAACGAGTACAATCGCAGCCAAACTGGTGCATGCGTGAAGTCTTCCTTCTCTGGGTTGAACTTTTCCGTCTAGAAATGAAGGAAATGACCTGCCGAGTTGTAAAAGTATGGCCCCCCTTCAAAGATTTTGTTTATGTCCTCCAGGTTATGCAGGATGATAGTGAAGAAGCCCTTTGAGCCGAGCTAAAGGTCGTAGTGACCTTTGGGCTTCCACTAATGTTGAATCCATTTCGCTAAATCTTTTTCTGATGGTCGTAGTCCCAAAAAAAATCCTATCAGGGAGAAATCCTTCATGTATTGTTTCTGATCTTCTATTCTTGGAGAGTTGATAGTATATTTGGGGGCGACAAGAGCCTGCAGAATGCATTTTCTAGGTTCCCAGGTGCAAGCCTCTTTTGGATGGTTTGTTTCAGGGTCAATCTCCATGGGTTTTTCCTTCAGGAGCTCATCCTCCCAAAGAATGTTTTTCATTTCCGCTGGAAGTTCAAAGGGCGGTCACTTAAAGTTCTTGAAGCCCAGCTCAGGGGCGATGACAGAACTGTAAGAGGGGTCAGGAGGCCCCCCTTCCTCGACCTTCATGGCCGCAACAAAACTCAGGGCGGCGTGCGCAGAGGGTCTCGGGGTGGAAACCCTAATAGAGCTCAATAATTGTTTTAGGGATCGATGTATTTGAGAGGTATCAAATTTTATTTTAAGTGTAAGTATGGTAATTGATTGAAGGTTAATATTCAATTTAATATTAATATAGATTTATTTTAAATTTAAGTGTGTTAAGTATTTAAAACTAAATTTTATTTTAAGTTTTCGATCATTTAAAATAGAATGAATAGATTTAAATTAAAATAAATTTAGATTAAAATGAAGAAAAAAATAAAATAATATAAATATAATGTGTATTCATCATTTAAAAATTCAAAATAATATTAATAAGGATTAGAGAAAAGTAATCAATATTATATTTATAATTTTTTATATTTAAAAATTCAAAATAAATTTATATTAATAAAGATTAGAGAAAAATAATCAATATTATATTTATAATTTTCTATATATAATGTTTCTTCATCATTTAAAATAAATTTAAATTTAAATTAAATAATAAATGTAGATTAAAATGAATTTAAATTTAGATTAAAATGGATTTGGAGAAAAGTAATCAACATTATATTTATAATTTTTCTATTTTCATTTTTTTTTTGGTTTAAATAAGCGGTAAAACACTTCGTTCCCCTATTATACAATGATAGTTGCATTTCATCAACCTCCAGTTCCTTCAAAATTGTAAAATATTTCTAACTCTCCAGCTTCGAGCTGTAAACCTGGTGCGGCGGTGTATAGGTGTTTGTTCGGTAAATATTAAGATTATAATTTTTCAAATATGTATGTGTCTCCCCAGTCCATGTGCGCAGCCTATCACTGTCGAGAAAAAAAAAATTACATAGCAGATATCGTTTGCAGTTTGTTAATACTAACTGTACATATACATACATGCTGTGGAATTATTCAAAAGTATGTTCTATTAATCCTACCCCTTGACCAGTGGGATGTGGCATAATGACGCTAAATTCAAATTTTTTTAATTATAGATGCGCGCTAGCTGCCTAACACGCAGCTTCGTCAGTTACTGTCATATTTACGTCCTAACCTGCTCTCTTTTACAATTAATTGTGGTAGACGCTTACTTCTATCGATCTCTCTTTCAGGCGAAGCGTTCCCCGTCTTCTATCTGCAGGACGTGATAGTTATAATGGAGCAAGAGCCAGATCTGCAAGGGCGAACACCAACTGCATACCACGTTTTCATAAATCACAGGGGACCTGACGTGAAGAAAAGCCTTGCCAGCCTCATCTACAATCGCCTCACAAATTGTCACAGGCTGCGTGTCTTCCTCGATGAAGA
>JZKD02S1673642.1:587706-610409 GCA_000966675.3 Picea glauca | reverse complement strand
TGATGAGGTTACCACGTTCTGTGGCCAATTTGAAGGGTTTAACAGAGTTGATTGTGATCCAATGCAGCCATCTACAGTGCCTGTCACCAGAAGGAATTGTAGCACCGAATATCAAATTTTTGACAATAGATTGTTGTCCAATAGCTAACTTCAGTTTTCAAAAGGATCAGCGGACCGTGGGTGTTTTAAGACATCTCACTTTGAAGAAAACATCCATATCCGAGATATGTATGGTTGAAGGTGTTTACCCCTGGCTCCAAACTATTGACCTTTCAAAAAATATTCAGCTAAAGAAGGTCATTTTCTTGCCATCAACATTAGTAAGAGTGAACCTGCAAAACTGCTCGGAATTGGTGACATTAAAGAATCTTTCAAGTCTCGTAAACCTTAAATTCCTCAACATAAATGGATGCTTCGCGCTGGAAACCCTGAGTGTACGAGGTCTGATATCTTTGGAAGAGATTGAAGCGGAGAAGTGTTGGAAGCTGAAGAGAATAGAAGGATTGAGTTGCCTAAAAGGTTTGAATTGTCTCAAGATTTCGATAGACAATGGAGCTTTCTGGGAAGATGTTTGCAATTTTTTGGTGAGTACCTCTGTTCATCACACCAAACATTCATTCATATAATTGTGCTTTTTTTAATATTCTGTGCTAATTAAGAAACGTGGGAGTATTCTAGTGGTGTTCTGGTTGATGTGTGGCGGTGCATGGATGGCTGTGTAACCTCGAGCGATATCACAATATGAATAGAAAAGCGCAATTGATACTTGTTCTTGTTCTAATTGAAGTTGGGAAATTTGTGCAGAAATCTCCCTCTAGCGACTGCTTATCAAATTTCATCTTGTCGGGAAAAGTGGGAAAAGTGGATGATGAGATGGTCGGTGTTCAAATTTTTTTTGGAAGAACGAAATTCTTTTGAATTTTGAATGGGTCAACTGAAATATTTTGAATGGGTCAACTGAAATATTTGTGCAGGACGAACGACAAGTGTGGCGGGAGATGAGTATTTTCTGTGAAAGCATGACTTTTTGTCCTAGAGGGAGAAAACAAGTGTTATTCCGCTTTGAACTACCACAAACTATCCCACACGGTGGTGCGATAGTGTGGTTTATCACCAACGAGGTAGGTCCCTGTTCATTCCGTCTAAATTTTTGTGATCATCATTTCATTGCTCTTTCGAAGAAGTGCATAAGCCATAATGGGGAGAGAGGCGGAAGAAGGCTTCATATATTTATGTGGGGACAGTATTCGAAATTGTATAAAGATCTCAAAGGTCGTGGCAAGGTCTATATGGATTGTACCTGCGATGCGACGACTACAAGTGGATTCGAGAATGTCGTGGGATGGTTACTGATGTTCGATGATAACAAGCACGTCTTACAAGCTTGTAACGATATCATCACAAAATTTGCACCCAAAAGCAGTGGGTCCATTGATTCACCCAAAAGCACTTGGTCCCCTCATTCACTAGGTAGGCGGATAAAACGGTCGTTTACTAATTAGATGTGAATCCATTATATGATTAAACATTGGATTGGGATGGAAAATGTAATTTTTATTATTTTTTCAAATATCATGTTACTAATTCAGATTTATATTTGGAAGTTCATGGACTTTTGAGCCTCATGTGGATCTAGACATGTCAAGAGAACCCTTAGAGGATCTTTCCAATACAATATGTGATCAATGGGACAATATCTGATTGTCTTTAGTTTCAAAGCTCTTACCTTGTTCTTCTCCAAAGGCTACAACTTTTGCAGAAAATAAATGATGTCTTTGTACCAAGTGCATTCTGCCAAGTTGAGACTAATATGAGAGCTTTTGACAGAAATATCAATTTGCTGATTTTTAGAGTTTAGGTTCATGAGATTAACCCCTAGTGCTTTGCAATTTGATTCAGAAAGCAATCTAGCTAAACCTTGGCTTTTTACCAACTTAGTAGTCTTCATTTCAAGGTCAAACTCCAAAATTTTGAAAATCCACTTGCTCCTCTTTCCATCTATGTCAGGCTGGATAAGTATTTCTTTCACAGAGGATGATGAGCCATAGAAAATAATATTTGAATGCAGAATGTATACTATGAAGGATTTGAGGGCTTTAACCAAAGCATAAGCCCGCTTTTCCATAATATCATACCTCATCTCTGCATCCCTCAATGCCCTGCTGAAAAAGGAAATAGCTTGTTCCATCCCATCTGTGTTTTTCTGAAGAAGGACAACAACCAATGTGTCATGTGAGGCAAAAGAGAATATAAAAAATTCCTTTGAATAATCAGGACTGATGAGAACAGGTGCTTCAATCAATGCTTGTTTGATTTGGTCAAAAGAATTCCGAGCTTCAACAGTCCATTTCACCTCATTCCCCTTTCTAAGTATAGATGTGATGTACTTAAGCAATTCAACAAAGTTAGAGATGAATATTCTCAAAAACATTATTTTACCTAAGAAAGATTGAAATTCCTTCTTGGATATAGGAAGAGACAAAGTCTGGATGGCCTCTACTCTACTTGGATCAATCATTACCCCTTCTATTGATACAATGTGTCCCAATAACTTTCCTTCTTTCATAGCAAACAAAGACTTCTTAGGATTGAGAGAGAGACCAAACTTTTTACACTTCAGGAAGACCTTTTTCAAATGATGATAATATTCCTTATCAGATCTTGAGAACATTGTGATGTCATCGAGATAGATGACCACAACTTTTTCCTTCTTCCCAATAAAGACAATATACATTGCTCGCTAAAAGGTTTCTTCTGCATTCATTAGTCCAAAGGGTACTTTAGCATACATGAATGTGCCCCAAGGATTAGTGAAAGTTGTCTTCTCTCTATCTTCATGTAAGACAGAGATCTGATTGTAGCTTGAGAATCCATCAATCATAGACATCCTTGATGAGCCAGTCACCCTTTGCAAAATATGCTCCATCTTTGGCAAGGGGTAATTATGTTTCTTGGAACTTCTGTTTAAATTTTTGAAATCAACACAAATTCTGATTTCACCATTCTTCTTCCTCATAGGAACCAAGTTAGCCACCCATTAAGAGTACCTTAAAGGTATGATTATCTTGGCACCAAGCAGCTTCTTATCTTCCTTTTCCATAATAGGCAACAACATGCGATTTATCTGTCTAAGTTTCTGCCTAAATGGCTTGGTCTCCTCTTTCAAAGGAATCTTATGTTCAATGATGCTTGTGTCATAATTTTGTAGATATTCATATTTCCATGCAAATACATCAACAAACTCCTTTAATAGCTTAACATACTTATCCCTTTTCTCTTTTTATAAACTGCTAGACAATTTTTCATATTTAGGATTTTCCTCTGTACCTAAGTTGCATTCTGTCACATCAGCCTCTTCACTTGAACCTTTAACCTTCACAACAACATCATTTCTGTCAAATAATATCTCCAAATAAACTAATCCTTTTGGAATATGGTTATTGGGCGATTGAACAATCTTGTGGTCTGCAATTTTATTTAGGAAAATATTGGCATGACGACTATTGGTATCATCATGATCTTGATCAATATGAAGCGCAAAAAACTCTTCCACAGTTTCCAGAAATCTCTTGATCTCAAGATCATCCTCAAAGACCTTCTAATGTTTGACATTGTCATGTATAGAGGGTCTATACTTCACTTCCACATCATATTTGAGCTTGGGGGGCAAAGGAATTTTAAAATTACTTGTAGAAAAAACCAAAGAATTTGCCATACTATTTTCTTCTCTTGGAACAAAAGAGATATTAAAAGATAAGAAGAAATTATCAATGAGATCCCAAACTTCATTTCTGTAAGTCCTTAACCTGGAGTGTTTAGCTTGATATAGATTTTTAATTTGATGTAGAATTAGTTCAATATCTCCAAACACTGCTAACTCTTCAATCTTCATATCTTTAGCATCCCCCAAACCCAAAACAAGAGCCTCATACTCTGCTACATTATTTGTAGTTTCAAATTCTAGTTTATAAGACAAAGATATGATTTCTTGAGTTGGGGAAATAAACACCACTCCAACACCAACACTTTCTTTAGAAGAGGCTCCATCAAAAAACATCTTCCACATTGGGGTACTTTTAGGAGGTATCTCACAAGTTTTAATAGGTTGTTTTTTTATTTCAATAGGTGATTGAGGAGCGTCAATGAGCTATAAAATATTGGATCTTATATCAGTATCAACTTAAAAAATGGGTTGATTTTTAGTATTAGCTTCATCACTAATGATGTAAGCTAGTTGTGTTTCCTTATAAAGCCTTCTATGCTCTCCTCCAAATACAAGAATAGTGGCATATGAAAGTTCCATCTGCAAAGTTTCCCCTAGTCTCTTGATCCAAGATCTTGACAAGAGCATCCCAAACTTAGAGGGGACATAAACCACCACAATATCCATGACCACACTCTTCATGGGCAATTGGAACAAGGTAACAACCATGCCCTTGATCACTCCAAGGCATTTGACTTTTCTAGAGTCAAAAGAGTATAGGTCATGATAAGTTTTTGTAATTTCCAGACCAAGCTCATCCATGACATTTTTAGTAATAAGATTATGAGATGCACCTGAGTCCATCAAGCAGTTGTGAAAAACTTTATCATGAATATTCAATTATGTGTAGAATGATGGAGAAAAGTCATCCCTATATTCTACCAAAGGTCTCAATATGACTGTTGGTTTTTCATGTTGAAGGTTCACCGAGTCTGTGGAATTGGAGGAAGATTCGGGTTTTAGCATCTTGGAAAGATATTTTTTAAACTCTTCATTTTTAATCAGCTCTAAAAAGAGTACTCAGATTTTTATCTTTTGAATTTCATTCTCGAAGCTGAAGGAAGAGGGAGATTTCAGAATCTCCTTAATTTCTGGGACATGGATCTTAATCAGTACTTGAGGGTTTTGTTCCTCTTTTTCTTTGCTACTAGAAACTACAACCTTAGCATAATTTTCTATTTTGGTGGGTTGATCAGATGTGTTAGGCTTCCCATCCTTCTTTTTTCACCTCAAGTTGTATTTATTTGGATTTTCATTGGATTTTTCCCCTTTACTCAATTCATTCAATTGACTGTCCATAAGAGACTCCTCATATTCAAACCGAGTTAGATGAGGGTATGGAGAGGTATCACCCACATGATGAATTTCTAGATCAGTATCTTCATCCTCTCCTACTTCATCATTAACCATGTTATTTTGGAGAGGGGCTTGGACTTTTTGATCATCCCTAAAATTTTTGCATTGTTTGGTCTCCTAAAATTTTCTCTATTATCAACAATCAATGTGTTTCTATAATTCTGTTATCCTTCAAGTTTCATCTTTTCCATTTCAGTAGAAAGTGATTTAAAAAAAATTGTTAGTTCATCTACTTGAGGATTAACACCAGAGGAATCAGAGGTTCAAGCTTCAACCCTACTTTCTCTCCTATCTCTATCATATTTTCCCCCGAGCTTGTCAGCTGCCAATATGTTAGATTCTATCTCCAAGGCTGCATCTTTCATATGAGGTAGAGAGGTAGATCTCCTTTCTCTCAACAAGAGGAAAAACTCAGGGTCAAAAGCACTGGCATAGATGATTTTGGCTGAAGTTTCAGTGGGATTAATTTCCATGGGGATTTTGTTGTACATTTTATTAAATCTCTTTGAAAAATCTGAAACAGCTTCCCCTTCTTTCCTCTTGAGTGACCCAAACTCTGTAATATAATATAGGAAATCTTTCTTATCTCCCAAATTCCTCAGAAATGCATCATCCAGAGCTTCAATCCCAAAAATAGATCCAAGAGTTAAACCCATAAACCATTTCCTAGCCTGACCATCAAGGCTTTGCACAAAAACTCTCATCCAAACATCTTCATTCTCAATATTAAGATTGTCAGCATAATTATAAAATTTTGCAAGGTGTTCCTCTGTAGTTATGTCCTCTTCCCCTGTAAACTTGGGCATGTACTTAAGATAGTCTCCAACTGGGAGGGCATTCATAGGATGATGCACTAAAAGAGGGGCATACCCAATAGCTACTATGGAATCCATCCTATTTCTAGGAAGGTTATCACCTACCATTGCATTATAAATTCTAGGAGAACAAGGAGGAGATTGAGTCTTGACTGGTACAACTGCAGTTTTGATTATGTGTATCTTGGGAGAAGAAGGAATGTAGGATGGAGAGATTTCAGTTTTCACAAGGAGAGTCTAAGTCTTGGAAGAAGATGGTGTAGATTCCAAGGGAACTAAGGTTTCTTTCTCTTTTGTCACATAAAATTTAAGAGAAGGAGGAGATGGAGAACCCAAGGTAGGAAAATCTTCTAAGCTCTCAAGTCTAAACTAGCTTACAACATCAAAAGATTCAAGAACTTAAAAACTTTCTTATTTCAATTTGGGAGAAAAATAAGAGTATTCTATAGGGAAATATTCAAGATCTAAATTTCTAGAAATTTCAACAGAGGGTAAAAGAGGAGTACTAGATATAGCTACTGGTGTTTTAAAAGTGGAATAGGGAAAATGACTAGAAGTACCTGGAACAACAACTGAAAATAATTCTTGAGAATCTTTTCCCTTCTTGATAATTTTCTTTGGTTCAGCTTCAAGTGTAACCAAAGGGGATGTGGAGTAGACCTCATGTGACTGCCTTTAGGAGCCACAACTGAAACAGTGGAGTCACCAGGTGCAAACTACAACTGCAGTCTTCAATCTACTGATTTCTTATGCACCTTCATAATCAATATTTCTTTTTCGTTCAATCCCACATAAATGTTTTCAATCTATTCCCTAGAAACGGAGCCAAGAATTTTAGCACTGAGAGTCACCCTGAGACTGCTAGAGGATAAACCCAGTACCCATGAAATAGGTTTGTAACGGTAAATTTATGATAAAGTGTCAAATGGATAAAACTTAGCATAGCAATGCACAAACACAGAAATTTCCAGGCAAGATGTAAAAGCAAGTGAGGTCTTGTCTAACTTCAGTTAGTGATTTAAAGATTAGTGTGGATAAATGAAATACTTTAATGAGAAGGATGAATAGTCTACTATCAACATTAGGCCTTACTAGCAGACAAATGAGGAAAAATCTCAAACATAAGAACTTATTTATTCTAAGATTTAAAACACTGATAATAATCACAACAACATCACAATCAAACATACATTGTAACACAACTATAATACATCACTTGAATCATTCAATGATGAGAAAATAAGAGTGAGAAAGAAGTAAGATGATTGGAAAAGAAATCTGACTTCTATTAGGAAAAATTTCTCAAATCTCATACATAAAAACAAGAGTTTGGCTCTGTTACATTAAAACATTACTAAGGGAGTCTATGCTCAACCATTTGAACCCAAAAATGTTCATCTAAGATGCATTTATAGCCTAAAAAAGGAATGACAACATATGATGCGAGCTTCATCCTCTAATATAGGATTCTCCCACCTAAAACTGAAAATATTACACCTGTACAAGTAGAAAAAAAACTGCTATAAACAGGGGAAATGTTGGCAACCATCCTAACACCATAATCTTTACATAGTGAGGTGTCCTTTGAGCGCATCTCCTTCATTGTTAGGTAACCTCTAGCTCTAACTGACCTCCAAGCATCTTTTCTATGCTCCACTAGCCATATGGTGACCATTGATTCTCTCAAAACCCATCAAAACAGGAATGGGTAGCGAATCTTGTAGCGCTGACTGTATCATCTAGTTAGCAGTAGATTTCACAGCGAATTTCGTAGTGAATTCTGTAGTGCCTGATTGTTTATACCATTTCTCATCAGATTTCATAGCGAAGTTGCATCTACTATCTGTGTAGATCATTTCAAAGTGTATTTGTAGCTTATGTCTATGCAGATCATTTTGTAGCGCCAAGCACTACAAAATGTCCTGTAGTTGTCCGATTTGTGTAGTTTGAGCCAAAAATACCCAAAAACCTTTGCCAACGGTATATAATCCTGTAGAAGCCTCCAAATAGGGTGTATGAATGCAAAATCAGGTATAAGCATAATACTTCCCACCAAAAACTCAAAATGCAAGGATAACCACCTTCAAAATTGAGATTCTTTCAGCTACTTCATTCCACCTCCTCAGTCTGGTACTCCTTCTGGTTGTAGCTTGAGCTAACACATTCATATTTCTTTGAGCTAATTCATCTTTGAAAGGCTATAACTCCAGCTTGATCTTTTTGATCTGAGATTGTAAATCCATGTTCTTCCTGTATAGATTCCTAAGCTTCCTATGAAGAGGCAGAAATCTCTTTGTTGTAAACCTGGCTTTGTCAATGGTTTCCAAATACATATCCATTAGATCCTTTAATTTTTTCCTCTTAGCCAATCCTCCTCCCTTCAAGTGAGAAATATCGTTTCTAGCATCTCTAAGAGTTGTCTGATCAATGTTTTGAAGGTATGGTTGTTAGGGGGAGTGGTTATGTCTATGACTTCAACATATTTTTCAACAGTTTCAATTTTACCCTTATCCTTCCTCTTGACATAATATTTTGTTATGAGTTCTTCTTCAACAATTTCCTTCTTGTTTGATGACATAGTGAAGGGCCTCCTAGTTTTGGTCTCAACTGCAGCAGTTGGTGAGGGGAAGAGTAATCTTATCCCTTTTTTGCCTGTGGTTTTAGCTGAGGGAATTTCTGCTAATTCTGGAGCTGGTTGGGGTGAAAAATCCCTTTGTGGAGAGTGATGAGATCCCCCTTCTTCTTCTTGTTGTTGATTAGGAGTCTCATAATCTTTAGCAATGTGTTTTCCTTTTCTCTTTTTACTTGTCTCTGTGTGAACAACACTATCAGTTTGCAGAGGGCTCTGCACCTTAGATTGAGGAGTAGGAGCTACATTTAATTGCAGATGTGTAGAGGAAATGAACTACTCCCAAGCTATGTTTCTCTTCTTCAAATCCTCCATCACAAGCATCCTAATCAACCCTGAGTGAAAACCACTTGTTTCCATAGCCTTGGACTTGGCTTGGACCCTATCAACCATTTTACCAATACTCCTAAACAAATAGAAAGGGAGGTTCATGAGGTATTTTCTTGTGAAGTGAAACAAAAGTGTAATGTGGTATTGGTAAATAATATTGAATCTTCCCTCACAAGTGAAATATCTCTGGATCACCCTTAACATATTGTCAAATCCCTCAACCAAGTGGCTCCTATGCACTCCCTTTGATAGGTTATTTCCATGACATTATGGTTTGAGGAACTCTTTAGAGAAGGATGCATTAAGATTCATGGATTTAAACCATATTTCACCAGTGTTGGGTATCTCAATGGCTACTGCAATGGTGGCTTCATATACCTACAGTTCAAGGTTCCCACTTTAGTTTATCAAAATTCAAGGAAAACTCTCTGGCTACCTCAGTGTGTCCCCTCTGCATATTCTGACAGAAATTGAAACATCCAACTCGCTGGAAGACCTCTCTGATCAAAGGTTTAGCATCAAATAACTGCATATCATAGGGCTTCGTCCTGACTACACACCCACCCTTGTGAGCCTTCTTCTGTTGTGGTGTATCCATTTGCTATTATAGGAGGAAAAATAATACAATAATCTGAGGGATATGAGAGGTCAAACAAAGAACATAGGTCTTAGGGTTTGGAATGATGGTATTTTTCAAAGCTAGCTTCTTTTAAGGCTTCATAGTTTTCTTGTCTATTTGAATTCTGATCTTATGAAAGGGAAATTGATGGTTAAGACATGGAAGAAAAGCCTTCAGGAAAATGGATATGCAAGGAGGAAGCAACTGCCAAAGTTTTAAGCTAACACTTCACCAACATTTGCAAGGTTATCACAACTTTAATAAAAAAGGCTCTTTAAATTTCCAACGTAGATAAACTTTAGACTTGAAATAACAATTGAAAACTTAAAGGAAATCGGTTTATACAGGCTATGTGATCAGAGGGTAATGATGTTGAGTTTGATGTACAGGTTCGCAACACCAAAATAAGGGATTCACAAGATAATCCACAATAGATTTCGCAGTATAAACAACAAGGGTCAATAAAGAGATAGGAACAATGGATTTGACATCAAGATTTGCTCAATTGTAGTAGAAGAAGTTGAAACACTGCAAATGGCTAAGAATTTGTGATAACAAAGGTAAAAGGGGTAGATTCGTAATGTGGATCATCAATTCGCAGTGCCCAGGAGGGGAAAACATAAGCACAACCTTAATTTGATCTTCAACAGAGCTTAAACAACTCAAGGAGTACCTGGACACTGTGGTTTCTAAGTTGATAGCTGAAAAAAAGGAGATCGGTTGACAAAAGCCTCATAAGTGCAATAATGGTAATGAGGGAAGATGTACTTGAGATGCACTACAAAATTTCTTTATGATATGGCAGCGTACTAAAACAAATTTGATTTGACCTTCTAACATGTAGAGGGACAAAGTGGACGGGTTTAAGCAAATAATGGAAGTGGTAACATGTCAGAGTAGTGGTGGCATAAGGGTGATGGTGAAAGTTGTCTAATCTTGTGATGAAATGAAGATATAAACCAAAGGTATGGGCCAACATCAACCTTAATTTATTTGTGCTAAGACCTAAGAAGACCATAAGGAGGAGATCAAAAGTAAACCTTAAACAAGACTAAGGATAAAAAATTAAAAATCTAAGGATTAATTGACCCACAACAACTTCATGTGACCCTTAACAACTTCATGTCATAATAGAAGGAAATTGAGAAATAGAAACCCTATATACCAAATGATATCTCTGTAGTTTGGATATGCGGGTATGAATGTTATCACTATTTTTTCTCTTAACAGAGGGATGGATCACTTTGTTCTTGTAGTGTACAGGCAACTACAATGGGGAAGCTAATTGAGAAATAGAAACCCTATATACCTACAATATCACTACCGTTTTGATATTCAGGTATGAATGTTATCACTAAAGTTTCTCTTAACAAAGGGATGAATCACTTTGTGCTTGTAGCATACATGAATGCAACTGCTATGGTTTTCCTTGCCCCTTTTTCATTCTTCTTTGAAAAGGTTGCTACTAGGGTTGCTTAAAGTGGTTGTTTCTAGGGTGTCCTTGACCCTTTTGTCTAATAAATTGTGTTATCCCCAATTCCTAAAGATAACTAAGGAGATGATGTCTCTAGGCCCTCAGGTTGCAAACATGGAGTACCGAGAGACAACTTGACCAACAATGTCCACTTGAACAGACAAAGACCCACCTTGCCACAACAATTCCAGGTTTATCATGAGGATATACACCACATCAACTTGCTTCTAGAAGACATTGGGTCTTGCTTCATGAGGTAGAAGCTAGGTATTATGGTGAGTGTAATTTCAATATTTGAGGCATTTGAGTTTGTTTCATTTTAAACTGCATTTGATTATGTAATGTCTACCTACAAATTATTCTCTTTTCCTTGTTTCACCTTGGTGGTTGACATTGCACCCTAGTAAGTGGGTCACTCTTCAGGATAGGTTTTCTACTAGGAGGTCCTATTGACAAGTCATTGTGCCATTCCTGCTATAGCGGGAAAACCCCCTTATGGACTACACTAGGGTTCAACATGTAGGCGGATCTAACCATCTAAAATTCTCCTACTCTTTAGACTACCCCGACTATACCCCACATTCATACAAGAAATACAAGATGAAAAGATCTGGTAACTCTAACTTAAACTCTGCATTCGATGTCGATCCTTTCGTGATCGATTGCTCCTCGACTACAAGTCTCCTCCCAAGGCTGACCTGCATTCACAAACAAACAAACAAATAACTACAAACATGCATCTCATATATGAATTAGTGGGTTAGATGTTATAATAAAACATGAAACAAACATAAATATTGAACACATCATATGGTGGGACAGAAAAAGTACTTTTATTAGAATCACAAAGCTTACTTACAATGAGATTGACGAATTCTCCTCGAACCTAGTTTGGGCTACTCTTCACCAAGATCCAACTGCTTCCACGTATCTTTCACCTCTTCAGCTCTCTCTAGGGAATGGATTAGACGTGCAATGGAGGAAAAAGGCAAGAATAGGGAATTTTGGCTCAAAACTCACAATGTGGCTGGAAATTCTTAGGGAAAGGGGGGAAAGTGAAATGGGAAAAGTTTCAATGTTCTTATGCTTATATTTGGAATGATACCCCATAACCTCATTTTATATGACAAAAGGATGGTTATTCGGTTGGGTAACGGGCTATAGGCAGTGGGATAGTTGGAAAACTACCCAATAGCCCGTAATCTCAATGAATTCCTTGCAACTTTTTAATTTTTGCAACATTTGTGGGCATGCACGGGTTGTAATGGTGCATATAGTGTATGCACATGAGTTGTAGTGGTGTAGTAGGCATACAGGGCACGTACATCTTCAAAAATATGTTTTTTAAGAAGAGATGCTTAGTGATGGCTTGGAAAAAATAGCAAGTAAGATGGTCTGATGCCAGGGATGCATGTATGGTGAAATTTAGGGTTATAACATATGAACCCTAATGTGTGAGGTCATAAGAGCATCTAATGGCCGAAATACATTACAAATATTCACTAACGTATGAAGCAAGTGATTCCGGGACAAGAGTTCGGGAGGTGCCATTTGCAAAAATAATAATTGTCTCATCGAAGCGGGCATACCCATGTTCGGGATGAAATAAATCATGGATGTCAATCAAATACACTGCATATCCATGTCATATAGCTATATAACGTGTATCTATGAGAAATACACAACGGATATACATCTCAAAATCAAAGATATACATGTATAGTATCCATCTTCAAGAAGCCAATGACGCCTGATGGTTGGAGATGAGGCCTTCAGAGCTCGAGCAACAACTTCAAGATCTTCAAAACTCGCGTAGGAGTGTAATGTGAGTGTACAAATTCACTACCAAGAAGTCTTCGAAAACTCGTCGGAAATAGACAAGAGGATCTTGGCGATCAGGCAGAGAACTTCAGTGATTTCGAACAAGGACTTGATTAGACTTTTGGGATGGTTGGGCATGAGGACAAGAGACAAACTGTAGAAGGGACGACTCAAGCTAAGTAAAAACTTCCCTTGGACAATAGCATGATAGATGATCAGACTCAGGCATCATGGCATTGACATAAGTTCACGATGTAGGAGGCAACACAAACTCTCCATGTGTTTGGAAGAATAACTAAATGGAGGAGGAAACAACACTATGTAGCGAGAACAACTCCCTAAGGTCATATTAAATCCCAAATCTTGATGAACAAATGAAAGAATGTGATTTTTCCAAGGGCGACCCATTGTGTTGCCATAAAAAGAAAATACTTTTCCCATCCTCTTTTTGGGGTATATTTGATTTTTTTGTCTTTTTCAATAATTTTGGAAAGCTTGAAAAATAATAAAAGAATACTACATTACAAAGGAGGAACGAGTGTCGCAAACATACTAGTTCCAAGCATAAGGAACACACTGATGCTCAGAGCACAAAGACATGTGCAGGAAAAGGACACTCGGGAAAATTCCTCCATGGGTCAAGGTGTCAAAACGCAAAGGCAAAGTGCTACAAGGATTACGTATAAGACATGCTTCAAAGGTTTAGTTGAGAGAAACGTGGAGCCGAAATTAGGCCAAAGACACAAAGATGCAAATGTGATTGATAACACACAAAATCCCCCTTTGATGTATGTTTAACGAGCCCAGAGAATGTAAGCTTGATGGTTTTTCATTTTTAAAGAGTCTGAAAAAGCATAAAAGAAGACTCCGCTGGGGTACCTTTTTCGAAGGTAGTCTAGGCGGTTCGAAAAAGGGGTAAACTAGCACCGAAAAGACGTCTGTTCAAAACCATTTTAACGAGTCTGAAAAAGACAAGATCACTTGAAAATCTTTTCAATTTTAAGGAGTCTGAAAAGAGCTTAACTATGGACTTGCAGCGTTTTTCTAGATTTAGTCTCCTTAGCCTGAAAAAGTATAAAATCTACTTAGGAGAACTCTCTCAGCGAGACAAATCTTCCGAGGTGCGCCTTTTTCCTCCTTAATCTACAAGCCAAAAAAAGGGGTAAACTCATGCCAGTAGATGTTTTTTTGATCCAATTAACGAGTGTGAAAGAACAAGATAACTCGACGATCTTTTCACTTTTAAGGAGTCTAAAAATAACTTAACTATGGACTCCATAAGATGTGTTCTGCTCGACCATTTTAATGAGTGCAAAGAAACGAGCTCACTCGACAATCTTTTCAATTTTAGGGAGGCTGAAAAGAGCTTAACTATGGACTTCGTGGGGGTTCCTTTTTCGTAAATTTAGTCCCTCGGGCCCAAAAAAGGGTTAAACTTATACCTGAGAATACTCTTCTAGCGAACCAGAGTTCCTAGAGCATACATTTTTTCATAAAATTGATCATCCAGACCGAAAAAGGGGTAAACTACTGCCAGACAGACGTGCCTTCAATTTTTAGTTTGGCGAGCGTGAAGGACAACAAGATCGCTCAACAATCTTTTCATGTTTAAAGAGTCTGAAAAGGGCTTAAAAGAAGACTCATTTTCTGGGAGTCCCGAGGGTGAGGTTAAGAGTGATAACATATCAGACGTATGAGGCTCAATCTCATAATCAGGACAAGACTATCAAGGAATCCCGAGCCTAAAGTCATTAATGACAACATGGACACCAAAAATGCAACCAGGATCTACCTAGGGCATCCATGTAGAGGTAGGCTCTACCACTAAATTACGACACTTCTAAAGAAACAATGATGGTTCTATGTCACAATTCGGTGGGATCAATCATATGGAAAAGTGGAAAAGACAACGAGATGCAAAAAGTGGAGTTGGAATCCTAACTTAAATGCAAAAAGTTGGAAAAACGACTTTTACCAAAGAATCTTTAAAAATGACCAATCTCCCCAAAAAATTTCAAAACCAAAAGTGAAGTGTATCTTATCATCCAATGAGAAACTCTAGAACCATGTTAAATGATTTTCAAGCCAGAAAAAATGACAAAAGGGTCCAAAAAATGACAAAAAGGGCCAAAAAAGTCTATAAATAGAAGCTAGCAGCTCATTATCACCATTGCAAATTGAGAATTGACCAAAAAGCCAAAAACACCCCTTTTCTAAAAGAGTTGATTCCGAGAGCTTCAGAGGATGAAACGAACCTCTGCTCGGACCAAGTAAATACAAAGTAGCTCCTCTTGCATTTCCATACTTCTTTCTTGCATTAGTTTTAATTTTTTGGGGGGAACACACTGTTAAAAAGGGGCATCCCTGCATGTACGCGAGCTGTCCAAGGACAACCCACGTATGCCCGCATGCAGAAAATACTTTGTCTAGGTGCATACGCGACTGTGCTCACTACATCCCGTGTACACCCTCAAAAAGGTAAAGAAAAAAGAAAATACAAGATTTAACTCCCCTGTGAACTTGTCATTGACAAGATGTATGTCTACTGGAGAGAGAGGGAGCATGAGGATATAGATAACTTGGTCAATGAGGAACCTGCAACTATTTTCACATTGAGACAATGCGGTTTGTGGAAGTTCTTCCGGTGTCCGTTCATGAGGGCACAACCCAGGCTGTTGAATGACTTGGTAGATTATTGGCATCCTGACGCTAAGACGTTTATGCTCGAGGGGTAGTCATTGACTCTAATGATTGAAGACATTTACTTTATGACTGGCCTCTCGAGGAGAGGTGAACCAATAAACTTGCGTGCTTTTCCCCCTGGGCCTCACAACATTGCTGAGTTGATTGAACTACATTGCAAGGCCGGAACTGAGAAAGTATGTTCTTAGGTGCCAATCAACAAGATCACCAACCTATCACTGAAAGTGATAGTTTTACTCATTGGGAGGATAATTAGATCCGAGGCTTTACATCAAGCCTCTCGGGCAGACATGCATTGTGTAGTGTAGTGCTTGAATGCACAAATATTCGACTGGAGTATGACCATGCTAGACTTCATGAAGAGACAACTCATTGAGTGTTGTGGGTGGAACAACAAAAACTTCGGGTTCGACACTATATTATGCTCTTTATTTTTTGAGAGGGTACCCAGTCTCAGTCCTCAAGAGACAGTGCAGGGGCATGTGGCCTCCGCCCCAGCGGTGTGTTTATGGGAAGCTTTGCTACCACGACAGGGGGGTGGAAGGACCATAGAGGCCTTTGACGACACCTTTTTTGACTGGTGGGCACGGTAGATTCCGACGATAGAGGGCTACCCCTATGCTGGGATCAACTTTTCCAGTGACCTGGACATGCCCGTAACTCGTGGAGATGAGTGGGGAGAGATGGGTATGTTTGTTTTTAAAAGTTTTTTTAATTTTTAGTTTCTTTTTATATATATCATTTTTATGTGTACCAAAGTATCTGACGACTATGTATCTGTTATGTACAGATGTGGGACCAGTGCATCCAACAGATTTTGCAAGGAGAAGGTGGTGTCCTCGACCAAAGGCAACACCAACAGTGGCCCCCAGACCAACAACAGTAGTAGGGGGATCTCCAGCCAGAGAGGCTGAGAGAGTGTTGAGACAGGTGGAGTGGAACCTGACCGTGCTCACTTGTACAATGCCTATGGCCGAGATCGAGGATCTCCCACCATCTATGCAGCCTCATGTAGTTGGGGTTCCATGGACCCAAGTTCATCTTTGTTGGCGTTTGGAAAATGCCATGGTTCACTATGGTAGGGCCAACAGGCCCCGCCCTTATCTAGGATGGACTACTTATGTGCCAAGAGAGATTTTTGTTTATCTTTGAGGGAATAAGCCCCGTGACGTGTACTGGACATATTATTTTTGGGGCGCTCGTACCCACCTATGTACTCTGAGACTTTTGATATATATATATACATGTGTGTGTGTGTGTGTGTGTGTATTTACATCTTTTATGTCTTATGGATTACATTTATTTACAAATGTATTTACATGTGTATGTGTGTGCAATGTGCCAATCTAATACATGATTAGCTAGAGTATCTGTAATTTGATTCAATCTCCTAGGAACATGGATATACGTAATGTAATCAAAGCTTTGCTCTAAGATACGTACCCTAAGGAATCATCGGTGTAGATTAGGATCGTAAACACGGAAAACCCCATTCCACTGGGACACAACCAGTTGTGCATCTAAGTAGACTCGGAGGTGAGAGATACCATGCGATAAAGCGTCACAAAGAAAATCTATTACTACATTGTATTCGACGACATTGTTTGTGGCATCACTAAAACAGATACCTTCAGAAGATAGCAACTGGCCTTGCGGCATGAAAATCACCCAAGCTGTGGAAGAAAGCCTTCGAGTGTGCCAACTAGATTCGTCGGCAAACCCAACGAACACCTCTGATTCATTTGAAATCTTCCATAGTGAAAAATATGACATAAAAAACAACACGTCCATAAAACAAAAAGACAAAAAACTAATTGTATAAGAACTATACATATGTACAAGAAGTCACTCAAGGCGACCCACCTATGGGTAATACTTCTTGAGGTAGAGCCCATTTCTAGGCTCTGCCAAAGCATTTCCCTCAAATTCTACCAGACAATAAGCGCCCTTCTTTAGTACCTCCTTCACGATGAAAGGTCTGAACCACATGGGTTTGAACTTTCCTACCCCCAGGGGATCCTTATCTTGGTCGTAGACCAGGACAAGGTTTCCTTTGGAGAAAATTTGAGGACGAACAGACCGATCATACTGACACTTGAATCTTTGCTTGTGAGCCTCATTGGCCAAGGCTATGTCACGACATTGCTCATCAAGTTGCTCGAGATATAATAAGCGTTCCTCAAGCGGTGAAGTGTTTGGAAATAACTGTACTACCAAATTTAGAGATGGGATCTGACACTCTATTGGCAAGGCTGCTTTCAGCCCATAAATGAGTTGAAAAGGTGAGAAACCAGTTGCAGTCTTTACAGACGTTCGATAGGCCCACAATGTCGAGTACAACATCAAATGCCAATTTGACTTGGCTAAATTGATCGTTCACTGAAGAATAGTCTTGAGGGACTTATTCACAGCTTCCACTTGACCATTCGCTTGTGGGTAGTAGGGTGATGGATTCTCTTTCCTCAACCCAAGATTTGATGTTAACTCAGACATCATTTTATTCTGAAAGTGACTGCCATGGTCAGTGACAATCTCTTTCGGGATGTCGAACCTTGCTATTATTTGGTTAAACAAAAAGAGAGCTGCTGTCTCTCCATCATCTTTAAATGTTGGCATAGCTTAAAACCACTTTGTGAAGTAGTCTACTGCTATGATGATATAACAGTTCCCCTTGGCTGAAGGGGGGTTGCATGTAGTATAATCAATTACCCACTTGGTGAAGGGACCAACTGTGATGACGATAAACATGGGAGTGGGGTGTGCCCTCATCTTCCGTGAGAAGATCTGACACAGGTGGCACTTGACCAATTCAACACAATCCTTGATTAACATCGGCCAAAAGTAACCATCTCGTAGAATCTTTTGGTCTATTTCCAAACCAGACAAATGACCACCACATGCTCTAGTGTGGTAGTCATTAAGAACGAGTTCCATTTCTTCATGGGTGAGGCACCGACGAAGGATACAATCTACACCTCGATGATACAAAGTGTCTTCGAGTATGAGATAGTTTTTTGCCTAATGGCATATACGTCGATGCTCATCACGAGAAGAAGAGGTGGGGCACTTCAAAGTCTGGAGATAGACTAGTATATCTCCATACTAGGGGTCTGAAGACGCGATTAGAAAAAGATCTCCTTTAATAGGCAACTCTTCGGGCGTAACATCACTTGATTCAACCGGAAGTTCCGAGATAAGTTCCGCAAAGACCAATGACTTTTTAGATTTCGCAGAAACAAAATCCAAGTCAAATTCCTGAAGGATAACTATCCATCTACTGATATTTCTGTTGATCACACATCGTGTCAACATGTATTGGAACAGATTCACAACGACGATGACGATGTTCTTGCGAAGCAGGATATAATGACAGAACTGTTGGAAAACATGCACTGCTACCAACACCAACTTCTTAGCATGGGAGTAGTTGAGTTCTAGTCCAACCAGGCCTCAACTCAGGTAATATATCACATGCTCTTCAAGCAAATCGTCCTCTTGAACCAAGACCATACCGATGGTCGACTCTTTCGTGGCCAAGTACAATAATAAGTCTTTATTATAATTGGGTGGTCGAAGCAGAGGGGCAAATGTAAGGGAGCGTTTCAACGCCTCAAAAGAGTGATGAGAGGCTTTGTCCCAATGGAAATGGACTCCCTTCTTTAGTAAGCGCATGAACCCTTTAGTGATTTCGGCATAGTTTACGATGAAACTCCGTCAAAAGTTCACTTTACCCTGTAGGCTTTGAAGCTGAGGGACTATGCACGAGGGAGGAAACTGAAATATCACCTCAACCTTTGGAGGATCAACCATGATCCCTGTTGTCGAAACTATGAAACCTAGAAGATGACCCAACGTCATGCAGAAACTGCATTTGTTTGGATTCAAGCGAATTCGATAGTAGCAACATTGCTCAAAGATAAGTCGAAGGTGCGTGGGATGATCAGATCTCTTACGAGATTTTGATTCTAAATCATCGAGATAAGCCCCGACTATGTGTTTGATATCGTGGAAAGCAAAATACATGGCCCATTGAAAAGTGGCTCCAACATTTTTTCAGGCCAAAAGGCATCTTCTGATAAGAAAATGTACCCAGTGGACAAAAAAAACTGATGTTGTGTTGGTCTTCAGGCTTGATCTGTATCTGATTGTATCCTGAAAAACAATCCATGAAAGAAAAGACCTCACAGCCTACACATTCATCGATGATTTGGTCAATGAACGGGGTTGGGAAATTATCCTTTGGATAGGCCTTGTTCAGATCACGGAAGTCCATACACACGTGAATCGCTCCTTTCTTTTTGTTGACCGGAACGGGGTTTGACACCCATTGAGTCAACTAAATGGGGTAGATGAAACTGGCTTTGAGCAGTTTCTCTACTTCAGCCTTAATAGTTGCTTCTTTCCTAGGATTAACTGGATGAAGCTTCTGTCATACCGGCTTAGCGTCAGGATACGTCGTTATTTCATGTTCAATGATTCTTAGATCTATGCCTGGCATTTCCTCGTAATACTAGGCAAAAACGTTGCGGAATTTTTTAAATAAATCTGTGTAGATTCAAATCTCCTTGGGAGAGCATTCCACTCCGACAAAGACATTCTCTACGATGCCAGGGGTTCTCGAGATGTTAATAGGTATCATTTCAATGATGGTTTCCATATTACCTTCGATGTAAACTGCGTGCGTAGCCAAAGGATTGATATGACAAGACCTATCTCCAGTCATAGTCAACACGAATTCACCTGCCTCAATTCTTCTTAACTCTAGGAGAAAATAAAATCTGTGATGGATATCATTGCAGGGTCTGTCTGGATTAATCATTGCCTTGATAATTGCCTTATCTAAGGGCAATACCAAGTCTAAAGAATCAGTATTGGCGAGGGAACCTTGAGCCCAAATAGGCTCAAGAACTAGATCTAACTCCTATGCGAGAGTCGGATCGGGGTTGGCGGAAGCTTGCTGGACTATCGAGTATATAACCTCGATTGGTGACAAGGGCATGGCCATGCCATGATGCCCTGTCCCTTCCATCGTGGTCGATGGGGAAGGAAGAGTCCACATATCATTAAAGCAAGTCGACAACACTTGAAATATTTCAGCCTTAGGCTGGTCGAGGAGAACTGATATGAACTTGACATCGCCAGACGGGGGTGGGTAATCGAAAGTACCCATCAAAGGTGGGCACAAACCAATCCCTACATTGACAACATCAGGCTGTGGATTATCAATCATCGGGACCGTGGATGCCCCCAATGAAAGGTCAGGATGGGAGAAGGACAATTGATCAATGGACATGATCTGTCCCTCGTGTGGAAACAACAAGACTCGAAAAACGGTCATGACCACTGCATGCATAAAGTAGGTCCAACTCCTCCCTAACAGAAGGTTGTAGTCGAGAGGCGCATCAACCACTTCAAATTCGACACACGTGGTCTTCCCCTCTAACAAAACGGGGAAAGAAGGGATGATTCCATGTGGTCTAAAAGAACGACCGTCGAAAGAAATAAGAAAAGTAGGTGACGGAGACAAAATGGATTGGTCGATGGCCTTCCAACATGCCAACGACATCACGCATGTTGAGGCACTCTCATCAACCACCGTGCAGAAAATATTCTGGGTAAAATTTTTCATGGTGTAAGACGCTACTATCTAAAATGCCACGTGGTAGGGGAGTCGGTTGTATCAAGCATGATTGTTCCCAGATTACAAGTCTCACCAGATCCTAAGCTAGCTAACAGAGCCTTTCTCTGTGAAGGGCATCTCTGGAGGACCTCCAAAGAAGACATCGCACAAGGGGTTTGTGACAAATCCTCCACCACAGAGTAGTTCTGGGCAGCCCTCACGTTTGGATTATGGGAATCTTTATTGAACGCCCCTTTTGGGATGCGTGTCATTGCTTTGTCCAATGTATTCTCGATCTAGAGAGGAACATATGGGTTTTCGACTTCTTTTCCCTTCTTAGAAGTGTTTGGCATTTCGTAATCGTGTGTCCTAGTTGCTATGTGAGCATCACCTTTCAACATATAAACATTCGAGGTCAAGGGATTACTTGACGACAAAGGAGGTTCCTGACTGCCCCCATCCATGTTCGAAGAGGCTTGAGTTGAATTTTGCCCATGTGGAAATGGGTTTGTTAACACAGCTAGCTGCTACTGTGCAAGTAACTTCTGGGCCTCCGCAAGCCGAGGGCATAGGTGAGTCGGGTGGTCTTCCATGCAAAGGTTACATGGATGCTTCAACTTCTTCGTTTATGTGTTGCCCCCGCCAGCATTGTTGGTGGGTTTCTTATCCCCCTTACCCTTCTTTCGCTGTTTCTTCTTTCCGTTAGGCTGCTAGGTGGCCTTTAGGTTCGTCGATTACATAATGTGTACATCCGACGTTTGATTAAGGGGAGCAACCGAACCAGTGGTTTGGCTGGCCGTTGTCTGCTGTATTGACAATTGTTGCAATTGATTTGACAACTGATCAGTGGGCTTCGCTTGTGCTGAACCAACTATACCATCGGCATGTGGTCTAGACTTATGTCTGGTCTTGTCAAGAATGGACCGTGGCGCATCTGGAAAACCTTCGTAAAGTAAACCAGTATGAGATTATATCAGTTTTAGCTATTGAGCTCTCATTATCACCTCTAACATAGTTACCAACTTAACGAGAACTCTACATATTTCTCATTTTTTGGGGGGTCAAGTTTTTTACCCTGTTTTTAAAAATGGTGCTACCGGTAGCACCCCCCTTCCATATTTAAGTGGTTTTTTGATATTTTAAATTTTCAGATACATAATGTTTCCATTTTTTTTTTAAATGCTTGTTTTTCATTTATTTTCAAATATTTTTTTATTTTTTTATCAATAGTGTTTTTAGTCATTTTTCCATGCTTCGTTCAATCTTAAAATATTTTTTATCATTTACATTTTTGAAAATACAATTTTTCCTCTCCTTAATTAATTTATGATTCCATACTTTTTTAAATATAGTGGAAAATATCCTTTTTAACACATTTTTTACCTTTACATTAGTAGATAGAAAATCATTCTAGTTAAATAACACAATTTTTAAACATTTAGCAAAAGAATATAATTGAATTTTTTTTGATAAATTAAAACTAAAAAACACTAAGAAAAATAAAAGAATTGACATTTAAAAAGAAAGAAAAAAAATTAAAAAACAAATTTATATAATTACCAAATCAAAGAAA
>JZKD02S1673642.1:565457-586706 GCA_000966675.3 Picea glauca | reverse complement strand
GGCATTATGTATTATGTTGTGTTTGGGGTCATAAACTAAGATTTAAAAAGTAAGCATTTAAGGGTTGATTTAATGATTTTGTTTGCAGTAATGATGATTTCGATTACCACTTTAAAAAAAATGTCATTTTAATACCCCAAATTTAAAATGGGTGCTATCTGTAGCAATACATTTCAATTTGATGGTTGATTTAGAAGTTTTGGTTTTAATGGTACGGACTGCTCAAAATACAATTTCAAAATATCTATAAATTTAAATAAAAAAATCTGTAACATCTTTTTTTTTAGGTGCCGATTTGAGGGTTTTTTTGAGCTACTGTCTAAGTTTTGAAGGACATGTTTGAAAAATGTTGTAATTTTGACCCCGTTTAAAAAAATGGTGCTATCGGTAGCACTACCTTTTTTATTTGCGGGTTGATTTTGATGTTTTTTATGCAAAAATATGGGTTTTGGGGGCTAGAGTTCTGGTTTTAAGGTCACAGTTCTCATTAAGTTGGTAACTGCGTTCTCTTCCTCGAAAAACACTCTCGATGTTGCAACATCCTTGGATAACTGGGGTACCAAAGACTTAAGGAACCACTCCAGCAGGAATGCTGGTGGAACTGGTACTTTTATCAAACTATTCTGATGCCGCCATTCTCGGATCTGATCTAAGATATGGTCAGCCTTTGTTTTCTCAAAGTTGGTGAGCAATTCGGTGCCAAAATCATATCTCACAGGTAATTGAAAATGGTTTAGAAAAACCATCGCCAATTCACCAAAAGTAGAGTATCTTGAGCGGTCGAGCTCGATGTACCATTTTGCGGCACTCTCGATAAGAGTGCATTGAAACAGACACAACTGGATGGAGTCGTCTCTCAACGAGTTGGATGAGCACCATAGGTGAAAGGTGGTCACATGATCGCCTGGATCTTCATTAGGCTTACCTTCGAACTTTGGAATGTCCGAAGACAACTTGGTCGGCATGGGAGGCCAACGCGGATCGTGATAGATTGGGTTGTTTAACAATCTTAACAAGTCTCGCAAGTGAAAAGTTGCCAGAAAAGGTAGCTTAGGATGTTGACTATGGATAGGGAAAAAAGAGCCTGGATTTTGGCTGGCACCAGGTTGCCAGGAAAAGGTTAGGTTTTTTACCAGGGTTCTGGTAAAAACCATGGCCTTGGCCAGTGTTCAGATACTGCACTTGTTGAGATGTCATCGACTGACTCCCGTATTAAGACGTTGAGGGCCAATAAGGGATTGCTCCTGATGTTGTGTTCCAAATATTCTGGAAAGGGTTGCCCCCTGCCAATCCAACGGGGATAGGTACTGAGCCTTGCCCGAGGTTCCATTGACCATGGAGGGGGTTGCCCTCGATTGACATCCCCGACGAGGGGATTAGTCCCTGCCATGGATTCTAAGGTCCTTGTGAGGTGTTTTCCCCCTGTGCAGGAATAATACCTTGCACAGGATTTTGTGATCCAAAACCAGGGTTTCCCCCGGCCGAGACGGCAGCTGAAGAGAATGCGTTGTTACCAAATGCATCGAACAAAGAGAATGACAAAGAACCCACCGACGTAGTGTTGGAAGAAAGTCCTTGACTACCTGCTCCAAACAAGCTGTAGTTCGTGTTCGGCCAAACAGGTTGCTGAGGAGCGCCGCCTAGTGAGGGGGATGATGGAGGTATGTGAGCCCCTTCATAAGGGAAAGAGTTATAGGGGGCTAAGGTGCCCCCCATGGATCCTTGCAAAGGAGCGTTAGAGATCCCTACCCCCAAACCCATGGTATGTAGGGTGGAGTAGGAAAGGACAGAGTTCATATCAAAGCCAGGCATCCCGTATGAGAATAGAGGGCTTGTTACACTCTAGGAGAACGAAGCAATGATCGCCTCCATAGACGTAAATGGACCACTGTCTGAAGTAGAGGTAGTCGAGACCATGGTGGTTCGAATTGACGAAGGTGGGTTAGGAGGCGGAATGCCCCCTATGGTGGCAGTCGTAGAGGGAGTATGAGGAGTCCCTGAAGAAGTAGCAACATTTTCTTCCATTGCTTCTTGCAACACTAACTGACACTCGTGATATGTTATTCATGGAGGGACAACCTATAATATGACAGACGCCGACAAGTCAGTGATCAGAGGGTTACATGGCTCGAGAGATTCCGCTCCAAGGTTTGAAAGAATCGGTTCCTCTGGATTTGAGTGATCTCCTCTCAGGGAAGGCTCGAGCACAGTTTCCTGTGGCCCGGTCACTTCGTAAGACCCTTGTTGGTCCAATTTTTGTTGTAACGGTGGTGGTGGTGGATCTAATGCAACCAACGACATTCCCTAAAGCCTTTGCGACTGATAGAGCTCTTTATCTTCCACTTTGTGAAAATATCAACGAAACTGTAATGCTTTCACTAACGTTTGAAACCAATCACACAGTAGAAATGTTCCTACAAGATAAAACAAGAAAGACACTAACTAATTGGAAGAACAGTTACACCAACCAACACTAGAGAAACTTACTGGTGCAAGTGCAACTCAAACACAGAAGCACCCTTTGGGTATACTCTGCAAAGCGTTGCCCGATGTTTTTCCTAGGTACCATGGTATACCCCCGCAGTAACCTATGTAAGTCACTAGAATAAAGGAAACTTGGTTTCTAGCTCACGAACAGTCACCAGGATGGTACATTCAACAGTTGGGTGGACCACAATGAGCAGGGTATCAAGCCCGAAACTTATCGAGGGTATCGAAAGAAAGTGTTCTGGAAGACAAATGAGGACCTCGAACGGATTTGAGAACCATGAAGCTCTGTGGCAAATGAGATCAACCAGAATCTCAAGACAAGTCCTCTATATGAGTTCCCCACTAGGCTTTGTCCGACTTTGGAGGGGTTATCTCCAATACCTTTCCGCACGCGACATTGTGTTTAGCCCCTATGTTAGAGGGGGGTCCTGGATAACTTTCACGTTTACTAGACTTTTTACACTCCATAACTCAGACTTGTATTTTTTTTTTATAGCCTTGAGGAGTTTCGTCTCCAACCTAAATCAAGGCTCTAGCCTAGACTAATTTATGGACCCTACAAACATAAAGTCTAGTTGATTTTAATTAAGCGTTAATTTTAAATGGCTTGTTTTAAGTCAAGGAAATGAAAATGAAACTAGTGGTGTGAATGTGAGACGAAGGAGAAAATAAACGAATACTAAAAGAAAAATTACTTCTATTTGACAAACAAAGATTCACAATTTTAACTCTTTAACCAACTTTTCATAACTACTTTTTTTTCTAAGATCTTTTAAAAGAAAAACTCAAAACAAGATTTCGCTCGACTACGATCTATTTAGTGTTCTAAGAATTGAGTAAAGAACTTAAGAAAACACTTTTTTTTCCTAATAAGTAAAACAATTAACCTAACTACTTAACCAAACAAAGAAATGAAATCTTTTTTTCTTTATATGCTTCAAAATAAGAAACTTGAAATAACTTTTTTTCTTTTCTTCTAAAGCAAGTAAAAGGGAAAAAGTTAAGACAAGACAAGACCAAAAACTGACTTCTGGCCCGCTGTAGATCGCAGGGAGTCACTGACGATACCAAACAGGCTGATCAGAAAAGACTCACAGACTCGTCTAAAACCCTTAAAAAAAACATAATAAATATTTCAAAGAATAAGATAACTGACGTCAAACCCAGGCTAAAGACTATAACAACAGAGACCAGGACTTAATCAAGAAACCCTGAGAAGTATGACTTCAATCAGGGAAGAGGTTGATTGCCTCATCTTAACAAAAAAAAATTCTTGACACAGGCATGCAACTGACACTTAAGCAACCTACGTATGTATGCAAGCTGTCTAAAGGTAGGGCGCGTATGTGCAGACCCACTATAGGCTGCGTACACCTCTGTAACTTCTCAAAAAAAAAAAAAAAACTAACAGTCAAGATGACAAGGCAGGGAGTACTGGTATGGAAAACCAAAATCCCTTAAAGCCTCAACAACTTACAAAAACTCAAAAAGGGTAATCAAACCAATTAAAACACCCAAAGATATCCCCTAAAACCCTAGAGGCTTCCCCAGTATGGTCACCAGTTTTTCTATAGAAGGAAAACCCCCCTATGGACTACACTAGGGTTCAACATGTAGGCAGATATAACTGTCTAAAAGTCTCCTACTCTTTGGACTAGCCCGACTATACCCCACATTCATACAAGAAATACAAGATGAAAAGATCTGGTAACTCTACCTTAAACTCCGCGTCCGGTATCGATCCTTTCGCGTTTGATTGCTCATCGACTACAAGTGTCCTCCCAAGGCTGACCTGCATTCACAAAAAAAGAAACAAAGAACTACAAACATTCATATCATATATGAATTAGTGGGTTATAGGTCATAATAAAACATGAATCAAACATAAAGATTGAACACATCATATGGCGGGACAGAAAAAGTACTTCTTTTATTAAAATCACAAAGCTTACTTACAATGAGATTGACGACTGCTCCTCAAACCTGGTCTGGTCTCTTCTTCACCAAACTCCAACTACTTCCACTTATCTTTCTCCTCTTCATCTCTCTCTAGGGAATGGATTAGGCTTGCAATTTAGGAAAAAGGAAAGAATAGGGAATTCTGGCTCAAAACTCACAATGTGGATGCAAATTCTTGGGGCAAGGGGGGAAAGTGAAATGGGCAGAGTTTCACTGTTCTTATGCTTAGATTTGGAATGAGACCCCAACACCTCCTTTTATATGACAAAAGGATGGTTATTCGGTTGGGTGATGGGCTATAGTTGGTGGGACAGTTGGAAAACTACCCAATAGCCCGTAATCTCAATGAATTCCTTGCAACTTTTTAATTTTTGCAACATTTGTGGGCATATGCAGACTGTAATGGTGTAGCTAGAGTATGTATGTGATTTGTAATGGTGCAACAAGCATGTATACGTGGGCAGTAGTGGTGCAGGGCACATACATCTTCAAAAATATGGTTTTTATGAATAGCTGCTTAGTGATGGCTTGGAAAAAATAGCAAGTAAGATGGCTTGATGCCATGTATGCATGTATGGTGCAATTTAGGGTTATAACAATTCTCGAACATACTTGTCACTTTTCACACTTCATCCCCTCATCTCCTTACCTTTTGTGATATTCAGGTGTATTGACCCAAGAAGGGATTGTCCCTCATTTCATGGGAAGAAGGGGATGAAGGTTTAGAGGCTTGTAGTTGGAAAAAGATAAAAGACAACCATGAACCTTCTATATGCTCTCCTAGGGATCCCAAGTACAATGAAATGTCTCTCATAAGAAACTGATGGGACCCATGAATAATAACTAATACAAAATGCCAACCAAGGTGGAGCATGTGTGGGCACTTCTTTTCATGCTTAGGTAGAAGCCCCACACAAGGCTTCAACTTGGGGAAGCATGATGTGACCAAGCTAGAGTCAAGTTGGGTACTATTTTTCATGATTATGTAGAATCCCCTCCTTGTATTCAACTTGGAAACATCTTAAAAGAACAAAATGAAATAAACGGGCTTGGAAAAAAGTTGCATTGAAAATGAAGGTGCAACACACCCTCTACAAAGGAACTCATAAATGAGATACTACGATCCCTTGTATGTCATGAACCCCATGCCCAAGAATTGTTCCCCCATCCATGTCACTTTTTCCACATGTCTTAGAGAGGGGCCCTCTTTGGAAACACTCCTAAACTTGAGGTACGATTCACCCAATAGGTCACTTTGTCAATCCTTCCATACCAAAACTTGGAAAATTGAATAGGGTCTTTGAGCACTTGTTATTTTGATGAGTTGGTTTTTGATGTACATGCTTAAATGGATATTTTATTGAATTGATGTACCTATCATGATGAATTTGAATTTATATCCTTGGAGGGCGTATTCATTGTCTTTGAAAGACCTAGTTGGTGGATCGATTTGGAAGAACAAGCCTAGCTTAGGCTTCCTTGGGGCTTTAAACCCACAAGTTGTATACAATGGCCCATGCACCGAACGAGAATTCTAGCCTTTGGAGGCCTGAGGAGACACCATGGAGGACCTAACCCAACCCTTCGTTATCCCAACGATTTCCCTTGAGGACAAAATGTCACATTTGAGGTGGTGCTGTTGATTGAATTGAAACTTGGCATAGTTTGATGGAAGAAGACATGGCTTGAAGGAAGATACCCTAGTGCATGAGAGGGAGGCCCTAGAAGGCCTAAAAACTTCCATATTCTACTCTAATTACTTGCAAAAGATTTCAAAACATCACCTTAGAAGAGGGATGACGTCACTCTATGGTTTCTTATGTGCATTTTTAAGGTTAAATTTGAATTTTATAATGTAAAGGGGAAAGGTAAGGGTTTTTTACTCCTTACCGTGTTTTACCCTAAAATTAAGTGGAAAAACACTTTTAGTAGAATTTGTACAAATAGAGATCACTTCTATTTCATTTTATCATAACTCTCCCTCTTGTGAGAGGATACTTGGCTTAAATTTGTTCCCTACTTGGGAAATTTTATCTATCTCTCTTGATACTGTCTCTTGCTATGGTTTTCTTTGGATATTGGATGAATAAGTAAAGCATTATCTTTCTTGGAGGCTATTTCTTGCTTTTATGGTGGATTTTCTTGGTTAAAAGGAGTTTATCTTGTTAATTCTTGGACTAGGTAAGGAATCTCTCTTGTTATTGCTTATTTACTTGGTTACAAGGTTAATTTGATATGATTTTAGGGAGTATAAGGGAAAAAAACCCCACTAATACCATCATAATTTTCTTGGAATAATTTGCTGAATAAGGGAATAATAGGAGAAGTAAAAGGGTTTACACCCTCCTAGGTTTTTCCCTAGCTAGTTTTTCTTGCCTTGGTGAGTAAAAGGGCTTACACCCCCAAGGAAGTAACACAAATATCTATTTAATTTTAAAGACTCCATAACCCAATAGTTAAAGACACTAATCTCTTGCATTGGAGAAATAAAATCATTGCATTGGGATACGTAGAATTAGGAGATATTGAAATTGTTTAAGTTGGAATCTTTTTTGAATGTTAAAAGCTTGTCAAGTCCACTAGGACTTATTATTTCTCCAAGGATTTATTGTTGTTGTAATAAATTTAAGCTACAGCCTTTAGGGTTACAATAAATCACTTCACACTTTCTAAATTTGCTCATCTTGTAACCATCAAATTTTGCTAGAAAGTTGCCAAGTTAATCTACTAGTTATTGTGCTTCTTTTGGGTGGTTTACTTGCAAGTTTTGGTGGTTGTATTTTCTGCAGTAACACTTGTTTTCTAAATCCATAAGGCTGTAGAAATATATCTTCAATACTTACATCAAACAACCTTTAAATGTTGCTAAAGTGTTGTGCTATCATACTTGAGTTTCACTGGTAATTGCTAGTTAGTCTCTTGCATATTTACTTTGAATTTTAGTGACTTGTTTAGAAACTATTCCATTTATTTAATTGTTTATTTTTATCATTCTATACTACTTCTAATTAGGAAAAAAATATTCACTTTCTTGTCCATTGGATTGTTGGGATTGTATCTCATATTTTCTTGTGTCTTGGGCATGTATAATCATCTTATGTAGGTACTCGATCTCTTGGAAACCATTGATCACCTCTGAAAACCCTTTCCATGCCATCTTCCACTTAGTAACTTGACCTATAGGGGAATAAATTCCATAGTTTCACTTTCCATCTCATTTCCCCTCACCCGGGACTGCCCCCTTATGTTGGATTCTTCCTTCACTAAAGAGAGGGGAGGGTTTATTTGAGGTGATAGTGGGTAAACTCTCCCACCATTATCTCCAGCTTGTTGATTGGGTTGGGATTTTCCCAACCTATAGTTTGCATGATAACATTTTTGGCATTGTTTCCGGGGAGGATTTTGAATCCTCTTTCTTGGCCTAATGACACTTAGGAAATATTTCTTCCCAAATCCTTTACCCCTATATTTATTGGCAATTCCACTTGGAGGATGTTCCCCTTACTTCCTTGATGAGTTGTTCTTGAGGCTTAGCTGGCGACTCCATCTTCCAAGAACCCACATTTCCTTGTTTTCCCCTTTCCATCCTTTGATGATCCTTGATCTCATATGGTGACTCCATTAAGGTGTCTTTTCAGTCAATGGAATTATGGAAAAATGGGATGAACCCTTGTCCAGAACTTGTCATGCCTCGAGGAGGGAACTTTTACAAATGGAAATGGAAAAATATGTTAATGAAGTTGTTGGGGAACTAATGAATCTTCTAAAAGAGTTATTTCAAAAATATGTCGAAGAACTAGCCCTTGAGGATGAAGAAATGCTTGAAGGAAATATGCATGAACAAAGTTACCAAGAAGGTTCTGATGATGTTTCTCATGTTGAATATCTAGACAAGACATTTGATGAAGATAAAGTGCTTATATCTGCCCTTCCATTTGATGAAGAGTATAGGTCTTTGTTCCTCCTCCAAATCAAGAAGAGAACATGATGAGTTGTGACCCTTTTGAAGATCTTGATGATACTTTATTCCATGAATTTGGAAGTGAAGAAGTATTAGGTGATCCCTTGGATGCGACAAATCCTTTTGGAAAAATGAAAACAAAGCACTCTGTATTAAGGATAAATCCCTTTATGATGAAGAGGCAATGGAGGGGCATGCCCATGAAGAGAAAGAGGAATTATGATGAGTTACAACATTTTGTGAAACCTTGTAAGACACCATTGTCTTTTGTCCTGCTTGATGAAGGTGAGGATATCTAGCCTTGCTTTCCTCCTGCACATGAAGTTGAAGAAGAAACTAATCACAATAATGAAGAATATGAAGATCCAACTGAAGCCTCCCTAGCCTCTGTTCTTCCTACACATGAATAAAAAGAGATGGTCATTTTTAGTCGTACTGACAAACTTATGGTTGATGAGAACATAGACACTTTCATACAAACTAGTAGACGCACATGGGATTTTGGTCATTTCATTTTTTATAGAGACCTCATTTATGACATTGAGGGTAGTTCTCAAGCAAAGGGGGTTGAGTTGTCATCTTTAGATTATTTTTATTCATGCATATATGATTCATATGTTTGGTAGCCTGATGATGATATGGTTACAAATTTGTTCCATCCATTCGAGGATGACCTATTGCAACATTTTCAGGGTGATTTTCAATCATCCATTGGGAGTTGTGATGCATATCCTTTTGGGGATGTAGACTTGTTCTATGAGGAATTTCATACATCTTCATCCTCTATTTTATATGAACACCAGAACATAGCCATCCCCTAGAAATCAAAGGATCACTCTACAAAGAGAAAATATTTTCATCTAGGGGATTCTTACAAGGATTCACGTTTGAAGAGGAAACATTTTTCTTTATCTAGAACTGAGCTTGTCCCTTACCTCATTTCTTCTTATCAGGGAAATTATGGGGTCTTCTTGGGATATTTAATATCTTCTCAGTATTCATGAAGCAATGTTCATGCTAAAGGGGATGAATATGATCCATCATATACATATGGTAGCCCTCTTCAAAAATGGATCGATCGAGCTTGTGGATATCCTTTCAGGAAGGGTTTCGAGGATGATCAAAATTGTGGCTTCTCTTTTTAGCAATATTTCCTCCCTCCCATACAGATCCATGAGTTTCATTTCATGGTTGATTATATGTCTATTTATGCTCATGATTATTATGTGCTCAACTTATCCTTATTGTATTGCATGATTAAGCACAGGGGGGGATGCCTTAATGAAATAATGAACATAAGGTTGTACTAGTTGCATGCCTTCACCTAACATCACCTATTACCTGATCTTCAGGGCCCCAAGGCCCTGGTTAAGTAGGTAGGTCATCTTGATTTCTTGCATTTTCATATTGATTGCTCATGGTAGTTTAGTTTCATTTCATCTTTGACTTTCATTTTTCTCTACTTGCATTATTGATTTACATGCTTATCTTTTCATCATATTACATGTTTAGTTTAGAAATTTTTGAAAAAATGCAAAATTTTCTTTCTAGATTAGTTGTTATAATGAGATTTGATGTATATGGATGAGGGGTGATAGAACCACCCTATATTTTATAGTTTCTTGTTTCAAAATAGGCACAATTCCACCAGGAGATGTTGTGGTTATTGTTATAGAAAAAATTGCCTCACCCCATGAAATTTTATCAAAAGGCCTTTTCCATTTCCCTATGTAGAGTTGAAGTCCCTTTTTGCAGTTCCCAGAGCTAAAAATTGTATTTTTCCACATATACACACGCTAACAACTATACAACATTCCTATACGTAGGTTGCACCATTACAACTTGCGTACATCAGGTTTTGTGCCCAAAATTAAAAAATGGGGTCGGGTTTCCATCTCATGTCACACGATCCATGATCCTTGACCTTCCATATACTGGAAACGTTCTGACTCGACCCTTCAGTTCCATTTGAAGGCTATAAATGAGCCATATCCGAGCTGTGGAAAAGATGAGGATAATTCAACTTTGAGAGCAAAGTTAGTCTGGAGAAATTATTCACTTCATATTGAGTCTGCATCCCTTTTTCCTTTTAAGTCTGAACACATTGTTCATCCCCCAAGCTCTTCCCTATTTGATTGAGAACCTCATTGTCTCTCTTATATGAGGTTGCCTTTGGTGGAGGATTGAAGTGATGGAGGCCCAACTGGAAGGGACTTGTTTCTCGGTTCTGAGATATGCCGACGTGGACGTTTGTCATTCATACACTTTTGTTGTTCATATTTTAATAGAAATACTCTTTTCTCGTCCAATTAATGTCTTGCAAATATTTGAATTGTTATTCCATGGGTGTATTTGTTATGAATATTGATGGATTATGCTATTATATGTGCCAAATTTATACCATATGCTTGCGTATCTTGGTTTTTTAGTATAGCTTCCATGTGTATAGATTTGAGTTAAGTGCTCAATGGTGGACTTCATCGAACGTCTGGAGGAGGTAGGCTCTTTATCTTGTCTTGTTAGCATGTTTTTTTGTATAGCATACTTGATATTAGAGTTGATTTCTGCAGTCATTTTCTTCTGGTGTGGTTTACCCCATGCCATAGAGTGATTTTCCTTGTAACAAAATTGGCGACCATACTGGGGAAATAATTTTTTTTCAGGGTTTGGATTTTTTTTCTCCTTTGATTACTCTTAGTTTTCTAGAGTTTCTTATCGTCTGATTGCTTGACAACCTTTTTTCCATTTTGAGTCTGAGTTTCTTGGCCTTATCCTTAACCTGACAGTGTTTTAATACATATACACGGGTTTTCCCTTGACAGACGCATACATACGCAAGCTATATTTCTATAGGGAGTGTACATACACGATTTTCTCCTGAACAGTTGTGTACATCATCCTTTTTTGTTTGATTGTTGAGTTTGATGTTTACTGGGTAAGTTTTGATGGTTGTTGAGTCTTCTTAGGTCTCTGTCATGAATGTTAAGTGCCTGCAAAGTGATAGGAAACATTTATTTGGTTGAATTTTTGAGCAGTGTTTCTTTCTCATCATCCTTTTCATTGGTTGTGATTGCATCTTGGGATGGGTGTTTGCTTCTTGATATTCTACTTTGTTTTTCTCTAATTGCTTACAATAGGATCTTTATATCAAGTTGTTGTTTAGTCCTTGCATTTTCATTATTTTATATTGAAAATACAAAAAATATATACATTTTGTATTGTTGGCATTTGGTCTTTTAGGTTCTTATCATTGATCTTAGTACATGTATGGAAATATTGCATCTTATTTGAAATCGCAGAATTGAATTGAAAGTTGCATTTTGAAAAGCTTATCATTTTTAAAAATTGAAGTTAGGACATTGCATTATATTCATATTCATTTCTTTTACTTGCTGATTCATAACATCATCAGTTTCACAACTGCACCTTTTCAGTAAAAGAAGACACTAAAATCAACGCTGATAAATTTAAAATTGATTAGAAACAATTTTATTTTTCAGGGTACAAAAACTAACTTAAGATTTAGAGCCTTGGAATAGGATTTTGTGAGTAAACTTCTCCAAGGATATTAAACTCAACATATGTGTCTGACTATGGGAGTTGTGAAATCCATTGTATAATTGGCGACGTCAGGAGGCTCCAGTCACACTAGAGTTAAGCATGAGGTCGAGTGAAGTTGGTTGATGAGATATCCCTCGAATACCTTCTTAGAGTCAGAGATATTTCTGGAGATCTATTTGTATATGGGGGTCTTGCTAGTACCTTTACCTCTGTGAGAGGTGGTTCTTTCGACATTTCTGGCTTTGTTACCCTGCCCATACGGTGGACCTAAATTACGACTGTTCTCCTGCGCATCGGCTATACCGTGGTGACTTAGTTTCTTGACATAAGTAGCCACATAGGTTACTTGCAGGGGTTATTCTGCAGACACCCTGGGTCAGATAAGGGTCGGATAACACACAACATTTATGAAGGATTACCTCTCTGGGGGGATTTGACTGAATGGTTGTTAAGACCACGAGGGCTCTTATAATTGATTCTGATACCTTCGATATTTGGAAGGGAGTCTCAGGCCCCTCTTGGGCGATGCATACCTACTTTAGGGAGGGAGGACCCTTTCAACCACTTTATCTTGTTTGTGTGCATATTGTCCTTTTTGTTTATTTTGGTGTGCTCTTTGATTGTTAGTTGACATTAGGATTTTTTTTTATATCACAAGTATTGAGTCATCGTGGATCTAGACCAACCTCCTCACAGGTCTCGCCACTTGTTAAATTTGGCACCGCATCTTGAGTCTTTTCCTTCTAAAAGGTGTAAGGTTATCAAACATGGTACACACACCTCCACCTACCAGACTTGTGGTCATACAAGTATGAGCACTGAGTCGAGTCAAAAAGATATTGGGAGTCCTTCAACTCCCATACCTACTATAGTTAATGGTACTCCTTTGATTCCTTCAACCACCATGGTTGCAGTGTCATAGGTTCCCATCATCACTCTTGTCCGGCCTATAGTTAATAATCAACCTATAGTCACAAACCCTTTTGGGTATCTTTCTCATTTGCCAAGCTACAATACTCAGTCCATCCCTACGACCTCTATCCCCTTTTCTTATGGTATGTCGAATTTCACATCGCAATTTTAATCCTCCATTCGATCATCTAATCCAAATACTAGTATTGTACTTGGGGGCATGGCTCCTTCACATATTCCATTCTCGGTTGGTGGTGCTCATATTCCCCAAATGAATCCTACATTTGGAAGCCTACCTCCTTTTCACCCTGGGTCTAATCCCGGTCTTAATATTCCTGGATGGAGTAACCAACTAGGTAGACAAGTTGCTTCTTATGTTTTGTCCTTTACACCTACCTCCATCACACCGATTCTGACCAACACATTTGGCATGACGAATCCATATTTATCCTCCGGATTCCCACCCAGAGGAGGTCATTTTCACACTTTGGGTAACCCCCAACTTGGAGCTACTTCGGCTGGGGGAAATATTTACAATCCTCATCACAACGTTCCTACTGGAATGGTGCCCAACCAAATCTTTATGAATCAGTATGGAGGGGGGTTTTACAATCCTGGATAGGGCCATGGTGCATAACAGAACCCTGGATGGGCTACGATTCCCCATAAATAATCTTTCCTGGGAGCTTGGGGCCAGATGCCACAACCCCGTATCCCTTTTCTTGCCACGCTCAATTTGACATACTTATATAGATTAATGAATGACCCAGTGTTTCATGACCCGACATGGCCCCCCGTCCCCACCAAGATTCCTTCAGATATTCTGAAATTCGAGGGCAAGAATGGTGAGGATACTGGTGATCACGTCATTACTTTTCATATTTAGTTCTCTTCTAATTCCCTTAACGATGATTCTATTCATTTAATATTGTCTCAACGCACCCTCATAGGGGTTGCAGTGAAATGGTACATAGATCTACTAGGGGGGATGTATAAATATTTTAATCAGATGGTTTTAGTCTTCCTCAATCACTTCAAATTGCCAGTTCGTTATGACGACGACATAGGACTTTTGTTGTCCTTCCGCTAGGACAAAGCCACCCATATCTCAGATCACCTCCAAGAGTGGCGTAGATGGAAGAGGTTGATCAAGGCCTACATTCCTCCATATTTCTTGTTGGAATGGTTCCATAAGTCTTTACATCCTTATATTTCAAAGGATGTGTCTACATCTAGTGTTACATTTGAGAAGAAGCGATTTTTAAATACCAACAGTTAGATCTTATATATGCTCAGTCTGGGATGTTATACGAAATTATTCCTGACGCACCGAGGTCAAGCTATGACCCTAGAAAAAATATTGGGCCTCATGCTGATGGCATTGTAGGCTCCGAAAATGTTAAATATAGAGACTTGGTGACAAGCCAATTGAAAGAGTTGACTCTAAAAAAATATGTAGGAGGGCAAGCTTCGTCTGTGTCCTCCACTCCCACTCATTCAGTGGATGTACATTCTATGCAATCGTCGACCAACCTGAATGGTAACCAACAACCAGGAGAGAATAAAAGGAAAGTAGGTGGTAACAATCGTAAGGATGAGATGAATAATAATAATAATAATAAACCTAAGGACGCCATTAAAAATGAGAAATTGAACAATAATTTCGGTGAGGGAAAGAAAGAAAGGTGAAAGGTGAAGTTTCCTTGCAAGCTTTTTACTGATGATCACCTTACCCACTTATGACCCAAACTCGTAGAAGCTGCAAGGATTTTATCTCTACCGCTCCTTTTGCTGACTAATCCTTTTTCGGATAATCAACACATGGCCTCAAGCTCCTCTAATGCTGGAAATGCATTGAGTGGAAGTCAAAACCCACTGGTGCAAGACGGTGACCATCTATGCATAAGTATGGTCAATTCGTAGGTTAATGTAGCCACTAGGTCTCGCAATTATAGCTCTTCATAGGCTATTCCTGGTCTAGAGTCTCCCCCTCCTTCGAAGACACCTTTACAGATCGAAAAAACAGAGCCTCCACCTCGTATTCCGAAAGGAGTACTCAAACTCTCTACCCACAACCCTAATGCTAGAGCTTCCCATAATTAATATATTATTGAGGATCTAGGTCAAACCCCTTGCGTGATGTCGGATCTGGAGGTACTCTGGATGTGTCCTTCATAGATGAATGCCTTGTTACCTGTGTTAGGATCTCTAGACCCTTGTGGCTCTAAGGTTATCAAGTTTGACGTCACGGATGTGAAGCCTCTCTTACCTTACCACATGGCCTTTCAAATCCATGTGGATTAATCAAAGTATACTATCAAACATATTGTTATTGATGAATGCACTGCCACATGCGTGATGTCCTTAACCTGTTGGAAATCCATTGGCTCTCCAACACTCTCTCAATCTCCGACCATTTTGACCACATTTTATGATCGTTCTTTCCATCCCCACTGTATTCTTCCTGCATTTCTATTCCAATTAGGTGGGAAGACAGTGGAGGTGGACGTCGATGTGGTTGATGCACCCCTTGACTATAACTTATTACTAGGAAGTAATTGGACTTATGCTATGACTGTTGTTGTATCGTCCATTTTCCATACTTTATGTTTTCCTCACGATGGGAAAATCACGACGATCGATGAGTTGTACTTTTCGTATGCTAGCCCCAATGCATCAGTTGGACTGTCGATCCCCATGATGGAAAACTCTTAGCTGACAACTGAGAATATTGGTGTTAGAATGTATTACTCCCTTATGGGTACCTTTGATTTCATTGCACTAGTTCATCATATCTTCACCATGTCAAGTAGGTATTCTTCGTTAATGAGGCCAGTTCCTTTATGCACCTCGTATTTTAACGATCCTTGGACCCTACCTTCCTCGACCATGTCTTGTGAAGGTCAATCACATATTGGAATTGAAATGCCACTGTCGGTGACAAATATAGCGTATCAGATTGTTCTCGACTCTATTTCCGACTCATATCCTATCTCCTTGTAGACGGATGAGGAGGATCTTGTTCTCCAACCCATATGGGCCACTTCATCTTCTTTCTCACATGATTTCCTCGATGAAACTTTACCTTCATATGAATTGATCTTAGAGGCCATAAATGGTTCTGATAGGCCATGGGATGATATGCATCATCACTATTATTTTCTCCCAGAGCTTGTAAGGATTGAACAAGATGATTTTAGATCCACCTTGAGTGAGATAGTCGGTCACGCCATAGTTCCACTTGATACGCACAAAATTTATGCCGAAGGAAACACAACGAGTATCTCTCCTACTATAATGATCAATATCTCTTGTATTCCTGGTAAAGTTGAAAATGTATATATCGGTGTAGATTGCTAAGAGTTATGTGATGTATTCGCTTGGTCATATGAATAGATAAAAGGAATCAACCCTCTAATTTTCGAACATGAAATTGAAACCTACTCGGATGCTAAGCCTGTTCAACAGCGAATTAGAGATGTTAATCCCAGGAATGCCCCTGTTATTAAGACAAAGGTGGAGAAACTACTAAATAATAGTTTTATCTACCCAGTTCCCTTGACTAAATGGGTATCCAATCTCGTTCCTATAAATAAGAAGCAAGGAACCATCCATGTATGCATGGATTTTTGAGACCTGAATAAGGCTTGTCCAAAAGACAAATTCTCGACACCTTTCATTGTTCAGATTCTCGACGAGTGTGCGGGAAGCGAGGTTTTTTATTTTATGGAAGAAGTTTCAGGATACAACCAAATTCAGATTAAACCCAAGGATCAACATAATACGACATTTATTTTTCCTTAGGGTACATTCGCATACCGTAAAATTCCTTTAAGCCTTAAAAACGTCGGAGCAACCTTCCAATGATCTATGACCTTCGCTTTTCATGATCTCAAGAATATAGTTGAAGATTACCTTGATGATCTCGCTGCTCACTCTCACAAGAGAGTGGATCAAGCTACCCACCTTCGACTAGTTTTTTAGACATGTCGGTATTATCGCATCCGTTTAAACCCTCACAAGTGCATATTCTACGTTAGGTCAGGTCATCTTCTAGGATTTTTAGTTTTTGAGTCTAGGATCTTGGTGGATACCTTAAAGGTTTAGGCAATACTTTGATTGCCTCTCTCGTGCAACATTCGTCAACTTCAAGGTTTACAGGGGAAATATAACTTCTTACGTCGGTTTATAGTAAACTATGCCAATATTAATAATGGTTTCATGCATCTCTTGAAGAACGACACTCCATTTATATGGGATGAGCGAGCCCAGGAATCCTTCGATGGTCTGAAGAAATCCTTGGTATCGACGCCTCTGCTGAAGCCCCCAGACTACAGTAGATATTACTTTCTTTATATCGCCACGTCCGAAAGGATGGTTGGTATGGTTTTATTTCAGGAGGATGATATGCTCCATGAGCATGTTGTTTACTATCTTAGTCGAAACTTAGTCGGCCCTGAACTCAAGTTTTCTCATGTTGAGAAGATAGATTTGGCTGCCATTCACATAGTTCCACGATTACGACACTATATATTTCTTTGAAAAACTACCATAGTTGTTGATGTCAACCCATTTCAATACATCTTTACTAGGAATATCATAGGGGGGAAATATAATAAATGGATTGTCATATTGCAAGAGTTTGACCTCGATTTTTCTTTGTTGAAATCCGAGAAATCGCTATTTTTTGCTGAGTTAATATCGGAATTCCCTCAGTTAGATGAGGATGTTATTCATGTCGATTCATTTGTAGTTGAACACATTTTCCTTATCTCATCATCGGACCCCTGGTATGGATACCTTTTGATCTATCTTCAAACCTTGAAGTTCCCTCAACATATTCTGAGAGATGATTGACAACGTATACGATATCAAGCTAACAAATACCTTATCGTCGATGAAACTTTGCATCGCCTAGGCATAGATAATATCTTGTGTCATTGCTTGACTCACGAAGAGGATGAGTCTGTTCTTAATGACTGTCACAGTGGGGCTTGTGGCAGTCATCTATCCGGGCTTGCGACAACCCAAAATATATTGCGAGTTGGTTATTTTTGGTCGTCTATTTTTAAATATTGTGTTGAAGTTGTCAAGAAGTGCCAACCCTACCAGGTGTTCACTCAGAATATGCACTCGCATCTAGCCCCTCTTCAACCAGTTATCACTGTCAGTCCCTTCCCCAAGTGGGGGGTGGATTTTTTGGATTGAAACCCAACTTCGGTTGGGGGGCATCAAAATCTTATCGTGGTTGTAGAATACTTTAATAAGTGGTTCGAGGCCATGCCTACAATTAAATCCAATGGTAATACTACTACATTTTTTGTTTTCAATCAAATTATAGCTAGGTTCAGAATCCCGAGTGAGATTTTCATTAATCATGGCAGTCACTTTCAAAACAAAATGATGAAATAATTAGCATCGAAACTAGGGTTTAAACATGGTCATTATTCCCTTTAATACCCAAGGAAAATGGACAAGTAGAGACTGTGAACAAGTCTCTCAAGATCGTTTTGTAGAAAACTGTCATCTAGAGAAAATATGACTGACATCTCATACTTTACCTTCCTCTTTGGGAATACCGAACCTTGGTTAAGACTTCCACTAGTTTTTCTCCATTTCAGTTAGTACACAATGTGGAGTTGATCCTTCCTATTCAATGTGAAATCCCTTCTCTTATACTAAAAGTTAATCTCCTACCTGACACTTATGAGCTTGAAGAACGCCTAGTACACCTAGAGAGCCTAGATGAGTAGCATCAAGATGCCTCTACGACTATCGAAGTGAACAAATGACGTGTCAAGGTACAATATGATAAATATGTATGTCCTCAGTAGTACGCTGAGGGTGACTTGGTCCTCTTGTATGATCAATCCAAAGAGCCACTGAGGGAAGGCAAGTTCAACCCCATGTGGCATAGTCCTTATATCGTGCGACGTGTCTTAGAAAAAGTAGCCTACAAATTAGAATATTATGAAGGGAATATGTTGTTTGAGCCTAGGGATGGGCTCTACTTGAAAATATATTATGCTTGAGCCCCAATATTGGGTGTAACTCTTTGTATAATAATGTATTTTAGTGTATATATATCTTTATCTTATCAAGTTTTCCCTTGGTTGGTATATGCCAATGGATTCATCAGTTTACTTAGGATTCAAATACGGTACCAATTGTCATACACAGAACTTGGCTTCCATCACTTATGTCATTTACTCACCCGAGGGTCAACTAGTGTCTTCACGTGGCATTTTTCTAGGGCCATCAAAGAATAATGTGGCTGAATATAGCGTCTTTATAGAGATTTTATGCAATTTCTTTTCACATGGTATTTGTTCTTTACAAGTTCACCTGGAATCGCAGTTAGTAGTAGGCCAGTTGAATGGAAGTTACCGTGTGTGAGACCCTACTCTACTCCGACGGTTCCTACGGGTACAACGTTTGGAACGACATTTTTATTTTATTACTTATCATCATATACCTAGAAGTTCTAATTATGTATCTGATACATATGCTAATTATGTTTTAGATTGGCATTTGTCACACAAATAAAGAAAAGAAAACATGTTCACCAATGTACACATTGTAATATAAGTAAATATGAAGACCAATGTTTTAATATTTCATCTCTCCAAAAAATATGGTGTCATAGTACAAAATTGGGGCTCACACCCTCAAAATACATATACGTTCGATCAATACAATAACCACGACATCTACGCCTGTGGTGCTGGATGTGTGTCATGATAACATATTACAAAGTTTGCGAGATGATGGAAGAGTCACACCCAAGCACGGGGCACACATACCACCTGTCACTGCATCGCCTCTGGCAGATCCTTTACATGAACCATGGGAATTCTTTTCATCAAACGTGACAGGGTTCCCTACATGTTTTGAAGCACTCTCTTAGTGTCTCCTCCCACTGTCTCGTCCCCCTGGTGCCTTTTCCAGTGTTGTGGGAGTCCATCCGGCCTACACGGACCCACATCTACCTATCAATACATGTTTAAATTAGTACTTGACATCATCCAATTTTTTTTTTCTTTTACAAAAATACAAAAAAACAAAATATTCAAAAAACATTTCATACCTATGTCTCCATAGGAAGAACCTGGTGGTAATGGCATGTCTGAATCTCCTTTGAAATTGATCCATGTATATGGGTAGTCATCCAGAGATATCACTTGCTAATTCCACTAGAAGAAAAACTCATCGTTGTAGGGTGTTGGTACCCTACCACCTCCCAACCGCCTCATCACCTTGGTCCATTGTGCCATGGCTAGATCATGAGGTCCATGCATAATAATATCAACTCTAGGGCCCAAGCCTAGAACCTGCTGGAAGAAAAAACTACATAAGACATACGCAAACCCGAAGTTCCTCTTTCTACCCTGTTTGCAGTCTGTTAGCTGGCCCTTCATTTAGCCAGTAGTGAGATGCACCAGTCATAAACCGTGGGTTGCAATAAATCCACCGAGTAGAACATAAGTGGCCTAGATTCCTGATGCAATGAGGCCGACCCTGTGATCTGTGTCAACACTAGGACAATGATCTTGTCCTAGTGAAGACATATAGGTCTCTGTTCCTCATACAAATCAATAAGAGAACATGATGAGTTGTGACCCTTTTCAATATCTTGATGATACTTTATTCCATGAATTTGGAAGTGAAGAAGTATTATATGATCCCTTGGATGTGAAAAATCCTTTTGGAAAAAAGAAAAAAAGTGCTTTGTATTAAGGATAAAGTCCCTTATGATGAAGAGGCAATGGAGGGGCATGCCCATGAAGAGAAAGAGGAATTATGATGAGGTACAAAATTTTGAGAAACCTTGTAAGACATCATTATCTTTTGTCTTTCTTGATGAAGGTGAGGATAGCTAGCCTTTCTTTCCTCTTGCACATGAAGTTAAAGAAGAAACTAATCACAATAATGAAGAATCTGAAGATCCAACTGAAGCTTCCCTAGCCTCTGTTGTTCCTGCACATGAGGACAAAGAGATGGTGAATTTCAGTTGTATTGACAATCTTATGGTTTATGAGCATATAGACACTTTCATACATTCTAGGAGACACACATGGGATTTTGGTCATTTCATTTTTTATAGAGACCCCATTTACGACATTGAGGGTAGTTCTCAAGCAAAGGGGGTCGAGTTTTCATCTTTAGAGGACTTTTATTCATATGTATACGATTCATATGTTTGGCATACTGATGATGATATGGCTACAAATTTGTTCCATCCATTCAAGGTAAGGATGATTTTAGGGGATAAATTTCGCTCATGGGCTAATTTTCCATGGTTTTTCCAAAAACGAGATTCGCTATTTTAAAAATGATTCGCCCAAATTCTATAGGATAAAATTATT
>JZKD02S1673642.1:547913-560551 GCA_000966675.3 Picea glauca | reverse complement strand
AAGAAAATATTTGAAACTATCCTAGATTGTGATCATGTGGGCATGTATGGGCCCACTACAAAACCTTTAAAATTCCCTAGTGATTTAATCTAAGAAAGTAAATTTCAACACTATTCTATCTTTGTAGCATGTGGGCATGTATGGGCTTGTTACAATCTTAAGATGTGTTTGAAAAATAAACTAAGAGGAGTCCCGAGGGGGCTGTTGTCCTCTCCTAAAGATTATAGTCTTTTTAAGGGAGATGAAAATGTCCTACAATCTTTTTCTGATTCTCAAGGTCGCTTGGAAGCGTGAGAGAAGAGCATACTAATCGATTGTTATCCAACTTCTAGCCCCAATGCAAGTTTTATGTGATTACAAATGATTCCAAGTTATACTTTTAGTCAAAGCAAGCCATCCATGTGGCAAAATGAAAGAAAAAGAGGAAATAATGATTTTAAACCCCCTAAGTGCCTATGTGTTTTGACTGATCCCTTTATATGAAGAGGGAACTAAGTGTGGTGCAGATTACAATATGCATGAAATCACTTTTAAGAAGGATAGGGGCGTTCCCCAAATCACAAAAAACCTTACAATGTGTATTTTTCTGCACAAGTGCGTGGGTCTCAGAGTAGACAGAGCCGCATTGAGCGCTTGTGCGCAGACTGAAATAGGCTTTTGGGCATAGGTGCACAGAACAACACTGTGATTTTGGTGCACGTGCACACGATGCATGACTATGGGCAATAAACCCGCACACAACTAACACACGTCCGTGAAGAAAAATCCGGATGGAATTCTCTCAATTCAACTTTGAATTGGATGTTTTGCAAGTCATCTTGGGCCGGTTAAGGTACCTGCANATGCACGACTATGGGCAATAAACCCGCACACAACTAACACACGTCCGTGAAGAAAAATCCGGATGGAATTCTCTCAATTCAACTTTGAATTGGATGTTTTGCAGGTCATCTTCGGCCGGTTAAGGTACCTGCAGGTTAAATAAACCAAAAGAAGAGCTATAAAAACCCAAATGAGGTAGGAAATTGATACCTTCCCCCGATGAAGTCACCAATCTATTGCACCTCTTTCGTCACCTAAGTGAGAAAAACAGAGGTGCTTACAAGCTTAGTTGGGTTAGCTAAGAAAGATAGTTGTAAAGGAAAGGGTTAGAGAAAGAAATATAAAAGAAAAAACTAAGAAATAAACTAAGAAATAAAAGAACAACTAAACTATTGAGCATAAGGACATAAGAACAAAAAACCAGTAAGACTCATGTCACCAATGGCAAGGATTATATTAGTGAAAGAAAACACCAAGAAGAAAGAGGACTATGGGTCCCTTTTTCCTCCAAGGGAGGGCTCTTGGACCCCCACAAATAAGCTCTTCTTACAACTTTGAATGAAATGGTGAAAGAATCCCAAGCTAATCCACTCAAGAGGTGAGATGGATTTCCCAACGTAATGGTGCTCGTATACTCTTGATGAGAATAGAGGATTCTTCAAGGGAATAGAAGCAACATAACTTTGCTAATGAATTCCTTGAAAATGAAGTGCACTCATGGCCTTGTTTTATAGCACCTCTTTGAGGTATTGTGCAACCATCTTGTAGTGTGAAAAGAGGCTAATTAGAGCATTTTTAGGTCTTTGACCAGCCACCCAGTCAGATCCAGTCGTGATTTGGGTGTCAAATCAACTTGGAAGATGAACCAGAAGTGGGTGGGAGGCTGACCAATCTCATAAATGCGTCGTTCTCAGATGTACGTGGATTTTAGCGACCACAGTCACGCATCGAGCGCATGTGCACTTCTCCTGTGTTTTTGGATTGTGCATGTGCGTGCGTGCCCTATGTAGTCATAGCAGACCTTAATTTTATCACTGGTTGTATAGTTTCAGACCTTTTGAAAATGCTTTTGTGGTAATTTTGGTCCATGGGTGACCTCATAACTGTTTGACAATGCTGGATTCTTGTAACCATTTTTGGATGAAATTTCAGTGATAACTGGGTGCAACGAAAGATGATAGGTAGGTCGCTCATCATCAGAATCCTAATATCATTTTTTTTTTTTGTAAGTAAGATTTTATAAAAATCCTGGTAAAAGAAAAAATTACAGTATCATCGTTTTGTGTCAGACTGTAAACATTGAACTTCCTTGAAGGGAAACCATCTCAGCTAGCTGAATAGGTCCAGAGATCAAGTCTTAAATTACCAGTCATAAAAAGTCTTAAAAAACAAAAAATTGCAGTCCCCTATGGGTGACCAGCTTGACCTTTCTTCTAAAATTGAAAGAAGTTGACATAGACAAAATAACACTATAGCGCCTATGTGGAAAAATAAAAGTGAAACATCCCACTAACCAAGCAAATAGACACTTGTGAAGGTCAGGTGGTAGGCCTGTAATGTGTCCACGCGTCCATGGAGGTGGCACTGGGCATTGGGTCCCTATGTAGTGCTTCTTCCTCCTCGATTGGTGTCGCATCCTTCATAGTCCCATGTGGAGTTGGTGCCAGAATCAGTGGCTCAACCTCTGATGCATTTGCTTCTCTAGTTGAAGGGTGGAAAACACCCTGCAATGTTGAGAGAATTTGCAGGGATTGTGTTACCTTCCCATCCATAATCTCCATTCGAAAACATAGGTCATCCAGGTCTCGTCGTATCTCAAAGACCAGGCCTTGCAGCATTGCAAGGCCTTCTTGAAATTTAGATGCAGAGTTGGCACTAGATTCAGTGCATGAGTGAGGCTGTTGTTGTCAGCCATGGTTGGCTTCATAGCCATCACTCTAGGTTTGGGCACAGTGTGGTCGGGCTGGGGGTGACTGGGTTGGCAAGTACACAGGGGAATTGGGAGGAGAAACTAGGATTGAATGGGAAGCAGAGGCCAAATCTCCGAGGGGACCTGGGCTAAATCTGAGAGAATTTTGTAAGAGATAAAACCACTCCAGCCTGCATGAAAAAGGTGAAGAGAGGGGAGAGAGGTTGTCTAGACTGTGGCTTGACTACTACAAGGAGGATGATGAGGAGGGAGATGAGGATGAAGAGTTGTGGGAGGGTGTAGGTGGGGGGCGGAGAGCCAGGTGTGGTCGACTGGGCTGCCATGCTGAGCCTCGCTTGGATTTCCCCCTTTGTATCGACATCTATGAGACACAGTGAGAGATAAAACATAGAGGAGAGAAGAATAGGTGGCATAGGAGAAGCTGGGAGGAAAGCCGTGCTCTGGAGGGTTTGGCCATGGGAGAATGAAGCTCCCAATTCATTTGGTGCAATTCATAATGCCAAAATCACTGGTGGAGGAAAAAACACATGCGCAGAGTAAATTTAGATCCACGGTGTTGATCCATTGAAGGGACGGATAGCCAGATCAGGGTGCACTGAGATTAATGGTGTCCTAGCTCATGCAATGTATATCTAAATGCATGACGATGGCGGGAGGGAGAGGCACGCATCTGTCACGTGGTTGGTGCCACGTTGGTCATCGCTTGTCTGATCCTCTTGACACCTGTTCTCCAATATCACCCCATCTGGAGCCTAATATAAAAAATATTGAACATTAGTACATCGATGATATTATTAAGCACAATGCAATTCATTTTTTCAAATTACATTATACCAAACAATTATTACCATCGCTGACCCAAGATTGCGGATGAAAGATGACATGTTACAATTGGCAGGGTAAAGCAGTTTTCCATTTTCATCTACCAACTTCTTGCAGTATGTTGCTCCTGATAAGAGCTTCCGATGTTTTTGAACTGATGAAATATTTTCTGCATTTGAACTCGATTTTGAATCAGGATCCTACAAATTTGGATACGTTTTTATTCGGATTGACGTGGATAAAATAAATAAATTCAATTAGATAATCGAAATATAAATAATATTTGAACTTACTAGAGATGGAAAGGGAGAACTTCATGATGGACTTTGATCAATATGGAATGGGATGGAATTTGAAGAATTGGCCATTTGATATTATAAGTGTTTCTCCCTACATTTGAGCAAAATCAACAATAATTTTTTAAGAATAAGACAACTTTAAGCGAGAAATGTATACTATTAAGTATTGCAAGTCAAGTGGATGCATGCTATTACACAATTTAAGATTAATATAATATTTTATGTGAAAACACAAATTTAGATAACTTTTAACGCATAACATTGGACTTATTTAAACAAAATGCACCAGTGTCGTTTATAACAATATAAAGCACTAGGACGTTTAATTACTAACCACACCGGTTCTCAATATTTCAAATAAATAAAAAATATTTATATGATATCGGTGATACAAAAATATTTAGCACATCTTTGTATAAAAAAACGCATCAGTGCGTTATATTAATAAACACATTGGTGTTTCAAAAAACTTAAAAAAAATGCTCGAATTTGTTTTTTTACAATTAAAAAATGAGAGGGAATTTGTTTTCTGAAAATCTAATTTCATAAAGTCCTTTAAATAGTAAGAATTTATTGATTGTTTCATTATTTTTCCAAAATTTACATGGGAGATATTTGCAAAAGAGACGTATTGGGGAGCACTGGGGAGCAACAGAATACTCTGGAACAACAAAATTATTCAAAATATCATAAATTGAAGGGTATGGTGATTCACTCAAAACCCTTTTCATAAAGTCCCTTAAATAGTATTAAGTTATTCACTATTTCATTATTTTGCCAAATTTTACATGGGAGATATTTTCAATAGAAACATACTGGGGAGCATTGTGGAGCAACAAAATACTTTGAAACAACAGAATTATTCAAAACATCAGAAATTGAAGGGTATGGTGATCCACTCAAAACCCTTTTGGAGAAACAAAATTATTCATAAGATCAAAATTTGAAGGGTTTTGTGATTCACTCAAAACCCTACATAGTAAAAATTTTAAATTTTACTATTGATTTTAATAATATTTTTTTTTACAATTTGTATCATTATTTATATTTAATTAAAATAAATAAATAAATAAATAAATCATACTTACCTTAAACCCTTGATTCTTCTTGCTTATGTGACTGCAAAATTTCACCTTAGGGTTTAATTCCCTCTATCACTTTAGAATTAGGGCTTTTCGCTTTATTCATTTTATATTTAATGGGTTTTTGTTTCTATATATAAGGCATTTGACATGTGATGCAAGGGGACCAATTATTGCATCGGATCCAAACCCTGTCACATCTGTCACAGTTTTTTAAAAAATAGTTTCTGGTTATCGGTGTGCCATTTGACTATAACGCACCGGTGCTCTTACTGATAAAGTGCACCGAAAACGCTGTAACATAATTTAAAAAAAAATCGTTCATCAACGTGTAATTTTTTTTGTTCATGATATTTTTTTATTTTATTTTCATTTTTTACTCTAGGAACGGTTGTTTTTATCAATACATATCACACTGTTGTAATTTAAAGTATTTAAAAAAACCATTTTTTCCTATCAGTGCATTTCCTATATTGAACACACCAATGCTTTTATATTATTAAAGTGCACTGAAAACCATAATTTTTTTTTTAGCGTAAAATTATGTGATTTATTTATAAAATATATTTAATAGCTTTTGTGTTGAATGGTACAAGTTGTATACTGATAAAAAAATGTGTGAGAGTAGTTCAAGTAACAAAAATTTTGATCGACACAATGATAAGACATCCAAGAAAGAAAAAAAAGACAAGTTCTTTGTAAATTCTATACAAAATTAATATGTTTGAACTACATGTAAGTTTAACTAATATGTATTGGTTAGTGTGTTTCATGCAGATCCGTAAAATGAGGAAGCATGATAAGATTATTTGTGATCTAAGTGCAGAAAAGAGTAAAATCTTGATGGAAAATTTGCAAAAGGATGAATCAGGTGAATGAAAAAATACTATTTAGGATGAGTTCTTTTTTTAATTTTCATTAATAATATACTTAATAATATTAGATAACATGTTTCAAACAATCTATTAATTCTCATATGTTCAATTTTCTACAGGGACCAACAACAAAGGAACGAAATGTCGTCCTAAGAAAATAAAAATTATAGAAGATGTAAATGATGATGAATTTGTCCTTAGCTCATCTATAGTGGTGTTGGAGGTTAATAAAAGGGGGAAAAACTTTTACAAAACTATGAAAGATATAGTGGAATTTTTTTATAGACGTACTTTCCACTTACAATACAGAAATCAATCCAATGATTCCAAGAACCAGGTTATATCTAAACTACATGAAGCATATCTAGAGAAATGGTCAATGAGACCTATCAAACTTACAATGGCAAAAACATACAACAACAAAAATGAATCATTCAAAAAGTAATATTCCTAAAAATTCTTTTCTAGAATATGTATATATTACTACAAAAAATTCCTTTATTAATATCAATTTTCTTGTATTTAGTTTTCATATATCAATATACAAATAGTTTATTTCCATGTTACTTTTTTCAAGAAGATTATGAAAATCCCAAAGAATCAACGAGCTAATATTTGAAATATGCCAACAGAAATGTCCAAAAAAGGGTACAAGGAGATGATCAAATAAATTGTCATAATTACATTGCAGGAGGAGACATCTCAACAACAACGTGCTTCAAATGTATGAAATCGTTGAATTTTTCTATTGGGTACATATAAATAAATAATTTAACATTAAATATTATTTTTCAAGTATTTTCTTGCAGAAGAGAAAAGAAAATATAACCCATTCATCCAAGAGGGTACGATGAATACTGCACTCCACATGATTAAATAATCCTCATTGGCATTGGGAGGCCTTTGCATAACACCATTGTCATCAAGGAGTTAGGTCATCCACATAGCCAAGCATATCAAGATCAACATTAGGCTTTATATTTGCATCTGATTCCACCCAATGGTTGATCAATTTTGGAGTCCTTCCACCAAGTGGGATTTGATTCATATACTTCTTTGATCGTAAACCACTTTAGATTTTTTTTTTAAAGAAAACTAAGTGACCATATTTGAAGAAAACCTTTCAATGAAAAGAAACAAATTCATAGTCTATATGCAACCATTAAAGTCTAAAATGATTTCTTCAGGAAGACCATTGCTCAAATTAGCTTTAGTGCAGATTTAGGGACAAGTAGAAGCTGGAAAATTTGTCATCTATAAAGCCCAGGCAATTAAACTTACCAGAGAATTCCTACTAGCAGTAATGGAGTTGGTATGCCAATATTCTAAAGGCACGTTAGGAATTTACACTCACACATGAACTAAATAAGGCATTTTGGTGTACAAGTTGAAACCTAACTACCAAGTTCTCATAAAATGGTTAGCCATAAAAAAGAACTAAGTCCAATGGTGAATGTTAGGGGAAGAGATTGCAAGAAGGAATCCCATGACTCAACACCCAAACCTAAAGATATTTTATTATTGGTCAAATTTTATTAAACTTATAGATCAAACCATGAGCTAGGTTGGAATCTTCCGCTTCCTTAAACCTAGGAGGAGTCTACTTTTAGAACCAACATCGAGGAAAAATTATTGATTAAAAAGGAGGATTGGGGAGGGTTCTTTGAGGTCAGAAGTGAATACTTGAAGTAGACCATCTTCTCCAAGCCCAAACCTCCATTGGTTTTATTATCTTGAGGATTCATTGAGGGGTAAGAGCACGCCCACAATATTGACTGTATTGAATATTGTTGATATGTAATTGACTGTATTGAATATTGTTGATGTAGCCTTCAGATAGATTATTGTATGGCATGGGGAAGGCAAAAGGAAACCCTTACTATTAATTTTAGCATCCATAAAAGGAGGGATTCCCATTTAAAGAAAAGAGTAGATAATAAGATAGGAAGGGGGTGGGTGTGTTTTTCTTGGAGAAATCTCAACTTATTTGACACTTCTTGGATTCTTTTTTCGAGGTGCTCTTCACACCCAATTACATATTGATAAAATTGGGTAAAAAATTAAACAAATGATATAGGAATTGAAGCATACAACAATATTCCATTTATAAGATCTCATATTGGACAAACATATGTTGCCATGCATTCTCTAATGCATGAAGGAAAACTGAATGAGTGCAAAGAAATGGAAAATATAGACCCCTTTCAATCAACTATGGTTAGAAATGAAGTGTTAAATAAGTTGATATTTCTCCAAGAAAAACACACCCACCCCCTTCCTATCTTATTATCTACTATTTTCTTTAAACGGGAATCCCTCCTTTTATGGATGCTAAACCTAATAATAAGGGTTTCCTTGTGCCTTCCCCATGCCATACAATAATCTGCCTGAAGGCTACAACAAAAATATTCCATATAGTCAATATAGTCAATAGCCACATCCAGCAAGGGAGGAGCATGCCTGCCAGGATTTGAACCTGGGTCATTGTCACAACACAATAACCACTCCAAGTTGCTTCTACTAGACAGCCTGAAGGACATCCTTTTTTCTACTCTTATCTAATATAGGTTTTAGACCTTGGATTCTTTTTTTTGGAGGTGCTCTTCACACCCCTTATTGTTCATGGTAAGTGTGGTTCTTCTTAGTCCCATTGACCTACTTTGGCCATTTGTGTACATTGATATAATTTCATTTCATTTCTACGATTCTCTTTAAAATACACATCCCCTTTCCATACTTCGCAAAAACTAGCATGCTCAGTAAGAAATTTTAATAACAGGACAAAATATTGTAGGAGATGTAATAAGTTTATTCAGAATAACATCCATTTTGGCAAATTATCTGTTAATGGAAGCGACCAATCATATATAGTTTACTGTATAAATCTACTGAGGCTAGAAAATATGTATGTAGCCAACACATATAAGCAAGAGTATCAAAAGCAATGCCAGTTTTGTATAGCCAATAATAGAAAATAAAGATGAATGTAGATAGCAACTATCATAACACACCACAACAAGCAAAAGAAATGGAGTTTGACCTTCAAGCCTGGTAAAGATAGCTTAAATTTATATGATAATTTCAGAATCTGTGTTAACGAGTATATTTTATCGAGGACTAAAACTCAAGTTATACATTTTAAGGCCAGAATAGTGTTAATGCTAGTGTGTTGAAATGGCCCCAACCTGAAGCCATATTTACCCTAAATTTGTACTATAGACTGTATATTAATATAAATGCCTTCTATTTACCAAAAAAACATACATTTTGGGAAAGACACCACGTAACAATATGGAATGAACCAAAAGCGCATAAAAATATTAAACATATTACCCTGTGAGTGCATAGTTTATAAATAAAAATTTGAGCATGATAAACATCAATATAGTTATGTGGGAATGGGATTTCTATCTTTGAATAAAAGCATACAAATTTTAGGGTTGCAAGTTCAATGTAAGGGATAATGAGTTCTCATGCATTCTTGATGCTAGAACAAAATACACCATACTTAAATGAAAAATAATTCGCACGTAACAAAATATATAAGAAACAAAAGAGAAGGTCCTTAAAACCATGGTTGTCTCAGGACAACCTCTGATAACAACAGAGTGTAATGATTTGGTGCAGTATGTTCTTCTTCTGCATATATTCTATAGTGACAGGGTTCATCCACTTGCATAAGCCTCTACCACAAAGCTATAATCTGTAAATCCTGATATGGATGCTGAGGTGGTTCCCAGCCTGGAAAAAATCTTATCAACAATGGCTAAGAAAAATGCAGATGCAATAGAAGACAAATTACAGAGCTTATTAGTATCCTCCCAATATTTGGCTTGCAAATTATAAAAAATGGCACCGCAAGGGATTCCACCATCATGGAACCTGTAATAACACTCTCTCAAACTCTATCCAATGCTACCATAATATTCTCTATGGTCTCTAGTTACTCAACCTCTTTCTGAAGTCGTTCCTTTTCTTTTCAATATGTTGCCACAAAGTCCCTTTCATGCCTTAAAATTAGATCAAACTTATGAACATCTACCTTTTCCATATCAATGATTAACTTCACTCTATTGCAGCCCTAGCTAGTGCACCCAATCCCCTGTGGCATTATGTTCTATGTTCAGGCTTTTGAGATTTGTCTACATGCTCACTTGAGGTCCTCTCTTATCAATCACTTTTTGCACCACCTCAATCCCCTACTGCTTTTGAGCTAAAATCTCTTCAACCATGATTTATTCTTTGTTCTTGCTCTGGTTGTCCTTTGACGAAAGTTTCTCTATCCCCTGGTGTTTAAGCTCTTTCATATTTTCAACTTGTTCAACAAAAGGCAAACCAATATATGTCTCTCAGATATCATTAAAATCCATCCCCATATTCTTTGATGTCAACTCCACCTCGATCATAATGGATATCCCCTGCTTATTCTTTCCAATCCCACTCCCCTATAACCCAACAACAAACAAGAAATTTATAGTCCCACCTATAAGGCATTAGAAATGGACTTCCCATACTGGTTAGTTGGTTGATCAAGAAGACATTATTTGTTGCTTAGTTGGTTGATAACTTGAACAAGCATCTGATTCACATTTAAACCAGTGGAATATTGCAACCTTGCAAAAACAAAATCCCACTTTTCTTCTTGAGGTGGAACACTATACATCTGTTCCTAAATTTTCAACACCAGAAGGTTGTTGACAAGCTTCTGACACAGAGGAAATTCTATAGACTTACCTCCACCAGATTCAACTACTAAGTCTTAAGATAAAGAATCTGAAGAAGAAGTAGCCAACGTGGATCACAACTGAAGAAAACCAACACAATAGCAATTGGTGGAGAGATTGACTAACTACAACCTAAGTGTCCTATGAAATGATCAAATTTGCAGGTTGGTCAAAGCTTGCAGATACCATAACCAGTGAAGTTGTATGTTTGGCCCCCTGTTTAATCGCATGACCTAGACTGAGATTCAGGATGAAATAAAGTAAGAGACCAGAGGAAAGCACAATGTTTATAGGCAACAAATTCAACATAGAAGGTGAGAATGTTGATGTAGTCAAACAAACGATGATGTAATTCTAGTGGGTATACCCCAGAAATCGAGGCAAGCACATCAGTTGTTCAATCTATAACCTTAAGCCAGGTAAATTTTTGATATAAAACTTAAATAACAAGATAAGAAGTAAAAGTTTCAATTTCACCTCCAAATTCTGCTTCAAAGAGGTATCTTTGATTAAGGCATTCAGAGCCTTGTACTTCTCAAGGAGATATTCTATCTCAAGACCTGAAGTTAGTATAATCTGAGTTAAAGTACCTCCAAGAAAGCATTTGTTCCTTCTAGTAGTAAGTTGTTCTTGCAGAGGAAATATGCATCATTGAGAGCTGCATCTATAAAGTGAAATTTCATTTTCATGGGTTGATCTGACTATTAATGTGACAGGGAGGTGAAACATCCAAAATAAAGTGAATGTAGGCATCAAATATTAAAGAAAATTCCAAGCTGCAAACAAAGAATCCACCATGCAGAGCCAATAGAAATAGAGCCAACAAAAGTATTTGTTTTCCTTAGAGCTTACACGATTTACCAAAACAAAGCTCATTGAACAATAAAACAATAAGCAAGTTGGAAAACAAAGAGTAACATGTTGATCTAGAGCCAACAATGTTGACTCATTGCAGGTTCAGTCCTAATTCTACCACAGTAACCCGACTACAATTGATTGCATGGAAACCTATTATCTCACAGAAATAACTATGAGCAATTAGCCTAAGGTCACTGCTAATCACTCTTCTGTTTGGACTGGTTCTTTTCCAGTCACTGGGGGTGTCCCTAGTAATCATATGCTGTCAACACTTAGGAAATTTGCATAGTTAGCACTTGTGATCAACACACAATATTTGTCCTTGATATGCATGCAAACAACTGAGGACACAAGAAAACTTTCAGTGAAACAATATGAGGGAGATTCCACTTCATAAAATAGCTACAACTATGAATGATGAAAGAAGAAACAAAATGTGCCTTGAGTGAATATAAAATCAAAATAACAGCACTAAGGCCACCCACTCCACTGTAACACAACACGATTATTCAACCAAGAGATTCAAGAGCTACCATGAGTGAGTGCAATCCTGTTAATTCGTCTGAACTCCATGATGACATTATTGATAATGAGGATGACAAGGAGGGTATCAAGAGCTACCACGATAAAGACAATGACAAGGTAAACAATAGTACTTGTGGGATAGATGGGAATAGGGTTAGCAATTACAACTATGATGAGGCCTAAACCCTCACCAAGGATATTGAGGATGAATCCCAATTTCTTATAGAGGTCTTTAGGGTCAAAGACACTCTTGCAAACCCAGAAACACTACCTGATCTCGGTTTCCATGTCATACAGTAAAGTCGGTGTAAATGTGACCTTCAATTTTAATTAGAAAGTCCGTTTCGCAATATCTAGAGCTTGTCAAGCAATTAAACCAAGGAGATCCAAAACTCTACCAAAGTTGCCAATGTCATCTATCTGGATACAAGCAACACATCAAGCAACATTGTTTATGGAATCTGAAATTCAACCACCATATTTATGAAAGTATAATTGCATTAGAGGAATGTCGGTCTCATGTTAATAGGTTTCCTATGATGTACGCATAGGAACCTAGTGCATAGACCATTTTTCTTTTCACTCGGCTAAGTAGAGCTCATTTCCCTTTCTAAATAATCAATAAGTCTTTTCAAAGAAAATACAAAATAAACATAGTAGATCCTAAAAGGTGAAGATGCTCAAGTCATGCCAAAAAATGA
>JZKD02S1673642.1:481076-520512 GCA_000966675.3 Picea glauca | reverse complement strand
TTTTTAAAAAAATATTGAAAATATTTTATATATTATTTTATTGGTTAACAAGTCTGAAATTTTATTGCTAAGTTGACATCATCCTTATTAATATTTACAAATTTCCTTTATACAATATTTTAAACTCTACAATTCCACCACATGATCTGTCTTCCACTTATTTTGTTTGTGAAATTTAATGCATAAACTTGTACACAATATATAAATCTCTGTATTTTTTTTTTTTTACTTATATGTAGTAATATATTTGTATTCCAAAATAATAGAATAAACAAATTTTATTTATTTATTATTCTTAAATAAAATGATACAAATTGTTTTTAAACCCTTTTTATTTTTTAATCAATTAAACATTATATATATATATATATATATATATTAAAATGAATGCAACCAATGTATAAGGCAGGAGGCAGCCTTCAGGTATGTAGCAGATTGGGATAATGACAACCTATAGGTATGGGGTTCGGCTCCTAACTAGAGTTAAGTGAAGAGGGGTCGTGGTTGAGTAAAGCTATGCATTAAGTGGCCTGAATTTGTTTTTGGCAACTAAGATAAGGCAATAAAGAGGTCATTTAACCGCCTACTTGATTAGGTGAAATTGGGCAGAGAAACAGGTATCCCAAGACAACATTATGACAGGTAGGTTATCTTTTAAAGAGGATATGAGAGGAGTCATTTATTAGCCGCACTGCACTATGGTGGGCATCATTTACAAGGAGGTTATTTGTATGGCAAGCATGTTTCCTATTTCAATGACTAGTGTGTTGTTGGTGGAACTGTCCATTTAAATTCAACCAGGTTGAATGCTACTCTTGCTTCAGACTCTAGAATCCTATCCATTCGATATTTTGTGCCAAAGAATATGCATGCTCACACAAAATGCGAGCAACATTTGGATCTTCGTGCAAGCGATATTGGAATCTTCGTCTTGAATTTCCTCTGCAGCCTTGAGAATGGCATTGATGTTGACAACGTTCAAGGATTTTATGGCAAAGTGAAGGGACATGACATTGCTTTTCAACCTACAAAGCTTTTATGGCTCATCCAACATGATTTCCTTGCAGGAAAGACTATGCAACAAATGGTGAATGAAGCTCTCCAACAGGTTCCCAATCTTATAGGGAACAAAATATTGAGCATGTTAATCAAATTCGACTATCTTTAGAAATTATGGGAGAAAATAACACAAATTTCAGTTTACCATAACCTCATCTGTTGCACACCAAACTTTGCAATCTGTTGGGAACCAAAATTTGGAATTAAATGACGATGTGAAGTGGCCTCTATTGCACAAGGAAAGTGGGAAAGAGTACTACAGAACAAGTCATAAAAAGGGCAAGAGTTCTGATTATGCCGAAACCTTCCAAGGAAGTGTTGCAACTTCTCTTTTTTGTACAACGATTGTAGCGTTGGGGCCGTTGCAGTTCGGTTTTTGTAATGGATACTCATCCCCTAGTGAGGATGGAATTATTAGTGATCTCGACCTTTATCTCTCATAGTATTCTTTGTTCGTCTCAATCTCAAATGTTGGAGCACTGGTGGGTGCCATAGTCAGTGGGAAAATTGTCTATTTCATTGGGCGTAAAGGGGCTTTAATAGTGGTTGTGATTCCAAATATTATCAATTGGGTTACAATATCTATTTCAAAGGATGCTTCATTCCTGTATTTAGGGAGGATATTGACTGGATTTGGAGTGGGATTCATCTCCTTCACTGTTCCTTTTTACATAGCGGAGATAGCTCCCAAGCACTTGCGTGGTACCCTTGGTGCAACAAAGACCGATATTTAAGTCGCATCATACAACACAAGTAGAATATGATATGCATGGCAAGTCGCTCGCTTAATTCTGGGAAGACTTCATCAACAATAAGGTTTCCCTCTGTGGTCAAGCGATGAATTTTTGTGTAGAACAAGCCGGATCTTTTACGACTTAGAAAGTTTCAGAGTCTCGGCTGCTGTTTTTGGGCTTGCAAGCTTTTGTAGTGAAAGACAGAAGGCTCCTTAGTGGGCTCTCCCACTGTGCGGGATAATGAATAGTAGGGTAATGAATAGAGGTTGGGTTCAGGGATGAGGATAGCGAAGATTATACTTGAATAAACTGGGGGGTTTCATAGTTTTTGATTGATTATATTTGGAATTCGGATCTCTGTCTGTCTATCTGGTTTTGTCGAATCTCTGTTGTCTGTCAAATTGATTGATATAGAAAAAATTGAAAGTGTTTCTGTCGAGTTTTCGATGGGACCATTGCCCTAGTCATTTTTTAGCGATTGTTCTTCTGATAACCATGGTAATGATTCGGTTTATTTCATGTCGCCTGGTCGCAGTGGTGGGTTGAATTTGAACGAGACTTGGTTTTCTTTGTCGTTGAATTCAGATTATATGAATTCTTCGCCTTCCATATTACCAGGTGGTCATTGGTTTGAAGACTATAGAGGTTCTTTGAGCATTCCAGACTTCTCAGACATGAGATATGGCTATGATGTTGGACAGATTAATGGTGATGTCTTGCGTTTTGTGCAGAAATATGGGCATTGTGAGATGGGCGTTCGTATCAATAATTCATTTGTGGGCTCTCCTTATCCTCGGCGGGAGGATGTGATATGTGCCTTACAAAGTATTTCTGTATAATAATGAAGACGAAGAGTCTTTTCCTATTGTAGACGTGTATTCCTTTGATGAATTGAGAATGTACGAGTTTAAGTTCGGTGTTGTATGAGGGGATGAAGCCACGACTGTACCGAGTGCCCGTTCGCTCACCCAGGTGAGAAAGCACAAAGGTGCGATCCTCGACGCTTTTATTATTCCATAACTGCTTTCCCAGACTTCATAAAGGGAACTTGCCGCCGCGGGGACACTTGCGATTTTTCTCACGATGTATTCGAATGCTAGCTTCATCCTACTCGATATTGGACCCATCCTTGCAAAGACGGGAGGAGCTGTAAACGCAAATTTTATTTCTTTTCTCATAGTCCAAAACAACTCCACCTGTTGCCGGGGCTTTCATCACCCATCAACAACTATAGAAGTAGCGCATCTCTCCATGTTGCTTCTGCACTGATGTTAAGAACCTAAACGAGATTTCCAAATATAATTCAATAAGACCAAGAATAAACCATAAACCATTCACCATAACATGAATACAACAATATAGAGAAAACCCTTGAGGTAGGGTAACACCATATATTAGTCCTTAAGGAAGTATAACACTCCTCAAGAAATTCTTGATACATTCAAAATATTCTTCACTATGTTTCATTACATTTCTTACACTTCTTTATATATCTCTCTCTATCTCATAGGAACCTTCTAGAGAGCCTTCTAACATTTATTACATTTAACTACCATAGTGGGCCTTTATTAATATAGTGGATCTAGTTCACCTTACATTGAATGACCACATTCTCATATATTAAATGAATTTCACTAATAATACATAACCACATTCCCATTGGGTACCTCCCTAGGTACTCCATATTACCTCCCTAGGTATACTACATTTCATCCCCCTTCACATGTTTCGTCTTCGAAACATGAGAAGAAACCATACAATATGACCGACTAAGCAATGTAGCCAACTAGTACCAAGTACAACCATCCATCTATCCCAATGGAAGTCGAACATGATGTCCATCTACTGCCTTGCCACCTTGATATTCCTCTGCATCATGTCGGGGTTTCCATGGGATTGTTTTTGTATCCTCAGCTCCTCCTCTAATGTTGGTAGTCCTCCATGCACCTCTTGATCGGTTTCCTGTCTGGTGCCTTGTTGGTGCAGAAATGTGTTGATGCACATGTCCTTGCTTTGATAACTGTTGTGTCTCTATATGATGTGGATAGTGATATAGAACAACTGTAGGATTTTTTTTTTTTCTTCAAATCTACAACACTTTGTGCCTTTGATTCAATGACCTCCTTAGCTTTATGATTATGTCCTTCTTTTAGTTTTGCATCATCTCCTTATGTAGACTCTGCTTATGATTCAACTTCAGACTGGGCAATAACTTCTTTACTAGCTTCCATGGGTCCATATTTCTTACTAAGAGACACATCCCACAATGTGATTTTCTTTTTCTTGTATCACAACTTTAAAAACTTCTTTTTTACATTAATATTAATGGTACCCACTGATTCTATCCAAGTATATCCCAAAACAATATCCATGTCATCCATATCCATAGCATAAAAATCTGAATGCAACACATATTTGTCGATGTTAATATTCAAATATTTAACAATTTAAAAAATTTCACCCTCAACCCATGTGATTTGAATATTCTTTACTGGAACTTGAAATCTATTAACTAATTGAACATTGATAAAATTATGCATGCAGCTAGGGTTAATAGAAACAATGACATTTTCTTTATGAATACAACCATGAACCTATAATATAGATTTGTCACATGAAAATAAACCCTTTGTGCTCTCTATATCCTTATTTTATCCATGAGACCACCCATCTAACAATATTTTTTAAAATTCTCCATTGGAGAGTGTCCTTATCTCCTTATAATCACGCGATTTCCACCAAATGGCCTCATCACCTTGTAGTTTGAGATCTAGCCAATGGGGCCAATTCTCTTCCCATGCTGACTTTATTTCTTTAATGAATGCTTCAATACTAGGTCCATCACATTTCCCTATAAAATACATCTTGCTATGAAAACCCCCCAAAATAGAACAAGGGTTTAAAAACAAATTACTGCATAAAATCATGGCATTTTTCGGAAAAACCCTGAAAAACTGTTGAATTTAAAATGTTCATAGATTTACTTCCCGGACTCTGTTTCGGCTGATTGTTTTTTTGAAATTGTGTATTTTTCCAAGAGGAATGAAAATGCCCAATTTTTTTTTCCAAATTCATCTCTTAAAGCTTCATATATGAACCTGAAGTGCACTGCCCTCTTTTTCTTCCCTAGAAAAATTCCGCAAAAAGAGAAAAAAATTATTCCCTTCTTTGGCCAAGGAAAGTGATCTGATACCAATTGTTAAGTACCTGAATAGATCTAAAAATATAATCACCAAAATTTCTGAATACACAATATATCCAAAGGAAAATATAGAATAGATCTCTTTTATTACTATGAAACCCTTATGGTAGGGAAACACCATACAATGGATGCTATTATGGAAGGGATCCTCTCTTGTTCACTTGCCTCTTCGAGGGGGCTTCCTCCTAATGAGATTCAACTCCAAATACAATATTTTTGTTAAGTACCTATACCAGATCTACAAATATACTTCAATAAGACCAAGAATAAACCATAAACCATTCACCATAACATGAACACAAGAATATAAAGAAAACCCTTGAGGTAGGGTAACACCATATATTAATCCTTATTGAAGGATAAAACTCCTCAAGCAATCCTTGCTTGTACAATTACAATATTCTTCACTATCCTTCATTACATGTCTTACACTTTTTAATATGGATCTCTCTATCTCCTAGGAACCTTCTAGAGAGCTTTCTCACATTTATTACATTTAACTACCATAGTGGGTCTTTATTAATATAGTGGACCTAGTCCACCTTACATTGAATGACCAAATTCTCATATATTAAAGGACTTCCACTAATAATACATAACCACATTCCCATTGGGTACCTCCCTAGGTACCCCATATTACCTCCCTAGGTATACTACATCTGAAGAGCTATTCTCTGTCGGCCTCGACGGCTGCTTATGATGGTTTGCCACTTCGACATGCGCTGGAAGGAGTCATGAGTTTGAGTCCCCCAGGTGGATCTCTGATGTCTTCCCCAACTTTGAAATTGGTGGGGCATTCTCAGTCCCCTCTTCCTCTGTCTCCACCACTGTCACCATCTACCTCTCTGCCTATGTCACCTGAGCCTGGCTAGTCTAATACTTACAGAGTCGATCTTTAAAAGGATATTCTTAACAGGAAACTCCTCGTACACCATCGTCATGTAGAAAGAATTCCCTCAATTCCTTCTGAATCCTCAAGGGGGCTGTCAAGCCCAAGGATTATGAATTTATCTGATACTAATTCCCAGCATCCAATGGTGGAGCTCGTGAATTCACTATAGAGTTTGAGGTTGAAAGAATCCTCTGTACCTTCATGGATGCAAGCTCAATCCTAGATGGTCAATGGAGGGGGCAGGCATGGATCTCCTAGAGTTTCGAACCTACGACATTGCGTCGTTCAAAGCCTCCCCTGGACACCAACTCACTGAAAAACATCGATGATGTGGGTGATTGGTTTGAAGACCTTGTTCAGAGGGTCAAATCTGGTAAAGACTTGAGGGAAAATATATACGCAAGGCTTAATAGAGGAAATGTCCTTGAGGACTCTTCTTATTTAGTAGAGTCGCCAGAGGTTGGTTCAGTTAATGAGATTGTCAAGTGATGGATTCATAGTTGTAGGTTCTTCTTCAATCAAAGGTATTGATCCTTTGATAAATTCGTAATTTTATGTGGATTTTTTTTTTCATGTGTGTATAAGTTGGGAACTCCAATGGTTTTTGCTCGGAGCTATGGGAGTAGTGTTGCATGGCCGAGATTTCCATGGGATAAGGAATTAATAAGTTTTGGGAATGTACAAATGAATATGGGTAGACCTTAACATAACTTTACAAGTTGATGTTTCCGAGATGCAGTGCAAGTGACAATGATCTTTTTTGAGGGAAATGATGTCCACCCTCTCTATTTTTCCCTGATCAACATGTTGCAAAAATATTTTGGAAGATGGTAGGTTGTTAGCTGGGCAAAGCCTGCTTTCTGTTGATTTTTTTTGGGATTGTAACAACCCAATTTGGATTGCAGATGAAGAGGTTGGAGACCTTGCATACCATGTTGGCACAAAGACAAAATCCCAATGATGTGGGTGGTGAAGCCGAGGTTTCAGTTTTGAAACCAGGATCTGATACCATATGTAATGCCTTTCATACAAGGCCTCAAAATAAATAAATAATCCATTCATCTTCTTACAAAATAAATTCAATTTAGTTCAAGTTTTTCCTTTCATGATTTTCTTTACAACTGTTGATTAAGGTTGGTTGTCATTGATGTCAACCCTTGAAGAAAGCCCGATAGCACAAAGGTTTCGGTAATGGACCCAAGTTTGTTTGATGTAAAGATGACTCATTATTGTCTTGTCATTGTTGATAAGAAGTACAAATGGATGAACTCCAAAGTGGTCCCCTTATGGTGAAATCCCTCACAGGAAGATGCTTTGCGGATTGAGTTATCCTAGAAGTATGGTTAGAGAACCCATTCTTAATTGTCGAATAATGACATGAAGGTTAGTGAATTTGTTAGTGAAACTATCCTAGATGGATAGTGCTTGTCATGCCATTTCTGGTGGTATGAGGAACATCACATAACTCCTCACGGTTAAAGATTTATGGCCATATGAAGTTGAAGAACCCTCATGAGTCATATAGGAGCCCCCAAAAGTCAAGTAATTGCAAAAGAAATTATTTAAATAATAAAGTAAATGGAGAACTCCCTAAAATAAGGAAAGTGCAATGCTACATGGAAGTATAAATAAGAGACAAATATATCTCATTTAAACACACTTGAATATCATTGAATATCTATTTTGTGAAAGGTTATTTGGGAAGGTATTATTGATAGAGAAAATTGCAGCAGAAAAAGTGCGATAGGAAAAGTGCAGCAGAAAAAGTGCGGTAGAAAAATAGCGGCAGAAAAAGTGCGGCAGAAAAATCGCGGAAGAAAAAGTGTGGCAGAAAAATCACGGTAGAAAAATTGCGGCAGAGAAATCATGGTAGAAAATTTGTGGCAGAAAGACTGCAGCAGAAAAAGTGCAGCAGAAAAATCGCAGCAACAACATGGTTGGGGTCTATTTATGAGAGATATGGCACATCTTGTTTGAGGTATGTTTTGTGAGCTAGGGTTTAAATCTTGAGATGGTATTGGATGTTCAGTATGGATGCATATATCAAATTTGTTGAGGGATACAGTTGGTATTTTGTTGTTGGTATTTGGCATATGGGTATTGGTCTTTTGGTTGTGATGTGTTGTTGAAGTTGTTGGTTTAGCTTGAGACTACATAACAGTGAGGCTGTCGTACATGGTTTGATGTAAGGGTTTATGGTATTTGGCTTATGGATAGAGTGATGAATTTTTATAATTGTATCAGTGTATGTCTTTGGTATATGGTTGAGGTACATGTTGGGTACATTGTTGAGAAAAGTAGTTGATGAGTTGGCACATATATGAGGTGTATATTTGATGAGTTGGCACATAAATGAGGTGTATAGTTGATGATTTGTCACATACATGAGGTGTATAGTTGATGATGTTGGTACATATTGATGAGTCAAGGTTGATGCATGATTGATGCATGGTACATGTTGGTTCAGGTTATTGGTACAGGTTGTTTGGTGCAGGTTGATTGGTATAGGTTGTTACAGGTTATTGGTACAGGTTGACAGTGACAGATTGAAAGTGGCAGTGGTTAATTCAGTGATAGTGACAGGTTGTCTACATTTGACATTTATATTTCAGGGTGGTTGGATGGGGCAAGGAAAGGTGGTTGTAGCTGTAGAACATATGGGGTTGTAGCCTCCTTCTGGTTGTAGCTAAAGAATAGGGGAGTTGGAGCTTCCCTTAGGTTGTAGCCTGAGAAACTAGGGGGTTGGAGACTCCTTCTAGTTGCAGTTGGAAAACAAAGGAAGTTAGTGCTTCCAATGAATGCAATTCTTCAATACATATAAGAAAAATAATTATGTCGTTTTCTCCCGCTTTGGATTTCCACGTAATACACTGGTGTACCGTGTATGTGTATGATTGTTCATTTGTTCATTTCTTATTTACTCTGTAGTTATTGGATGATAATTCTACATTGATATATCACTTGTATTATATGGTTAAAAAGGATTAGATTTCTCTATTACTGATTCACCCCCCCTCTCAATAATCCAACAACAACAACATAATAATCAACAACATCCTAATAATTAACAACAACATACTAGCAACATAAAATACACAACATATGTACCTCTACTTGTAGATTAGTTGATTTAGTCCTTGGTTCTCTTATTCTTGAGCTTGCCCCAACTGCCTAACTGAATATTAACCTCCAAGCCAACTAGTAACAACCTCTACATCTCCCTAGCTCCAGGAATCCTTGTGGTTTTATGGCCCCCGAGCCAAAAATTCCTAGCAACAACAGTGCCCTGTGAGAGTTTCCAAAATGCTCTCTTCTTCCAATTCTCTTCCTCCTCCTCTTTCACCTCTTGAAGAAATTTCCAATCCAAAATGATACCCCCCTCTCCAAGTCCCCTCCTCTCTTCCTTATCCTCCTCTCTCAAATTCCCTTCATTAATTTCCCAACAACTTTATCCCCCCATTAATTCCCCAAAAACCTTATCCCCCCATTAATTACTTCACCCACCTTTTAATAATAAAATAATAAAAGTCTCATTTAATATATTTTAATAATTACTTAAATTTAAATTAAAAACTATGATAAAAATTAATCAATTTGGGTTGTTACATTCATGCACTGGTCAGGTTTGTCTTATAACACACCAGTGCATGGTATCATAGATTCGTCTAGTGGATTTTTATTATTAAAGCATAGGTGCGTTATTTCATAAAATAGCACCAGTGCCCACATATTTATTTGACTGCCTCGGTGCTTTTGGTGAAATGTAAGCACCCATGCTTTAATTTTGAGAACACACCGATGCACATACACCATGAAGTGCACCGCTTAGAAAAACATCCACTAAAACCCAAGGATTCCCATATTTTCTTATTTATAACGAATTTTGTTTATAATCTCTGCATAAACATCCGCTACAAAAAACAAATGTTTTAGTGGGAGGTTTTTTTGACAATTTTTGTGAATTTTGTAACACTAAAAACCTTTGCTATAAGGTATTTTCCTTATAGTGAAATCTTGTCAAGGCCACTAGGGCGTCTTTCTTCTCCAAGGATTTATTAATTCTTTAATAACTTTAAACTACAACCATTAGGGCTTCGATAATCACTTCATACTTTCTAAATTTTCTCATCTGCTAACTGTCAAATTTTGCTAAAAAGATGCCAAGTTAATCTACTAGTTATTCTTCTTCTTTTGGGTGGTTTACTTGTAAGTTTTCGTGGTTGGAATTTTTTGTAGTAACACTTGTTTGATACAACCATAATCTTGCATAAATATCTCTTCAATACTTACATCAAACAACCTTTAAATGTTGTTAAAGTCTTGTGCTATCATAGTTGAGTTTCACTAGTAATTGCTAATTAGTCTCTTGCATATTTACTTGGACTTTTAGTGACTTGTTAAAGAATTACTCCATTTATTTAATTGCTGATTTATATCATTATATACTAGTACTAATTACGAAAACAATATTCACTTTCTTTTCCATTGGATTGTTTGGCTTGTATCTTGTTTTTTCTTGTGTCTCAGGCAGGTATAATCATCTTCTGTAGGTACTCGAGCTCTTGCAAACCATTTATCACCTCCCATACTCCTTTCCAATACATATTCCACTTAATAACTTGACCTATAGGGACATCACTTCCATAGTCTCACTTTCCATCTCATTTCCCCCTAAGGTCACCCAATACTCCCCCCTTGTGTTGGATTATTCCTTCACTAAAGTGAGGGGAGGGTTTATCTGAGGTGATAGTTAGTAAAATATCCCACTATTATCTTCATATTTTGGATTCAGTCATCCTTTTCCTAACCTATAGTTTGTGTGATAAAAAAATTGTAACTTACACGGTGGATTTGAGGTGCTTATTGATCAATTACAATTCCAACAACGTAGATTTATGGAAAATATTCAACAATGTAGGTATATGGAAAATCTTTGAAAATTGTTCACAACACAGTTTTGTCTTGTTGAAATTACAATTCTGTCAGATTTTGAAAGACAATTACATAACATTTTTGACTTGAATAAATTAGAAATTAGAAATTTTTTATGTCATATTTGATCAAAATTGGGTGTGAAGAGACACCGGAAAAGGGCACGTCTAATTGGTGACTATTCTATGGTGGGCGAAAAAAGGCTCACCCTTTATTAATGTTAGTTTATCCTTCACCTTAACCAATTAGTATTTACTGCTAGTTTTTGAAATCCACTTCCATCCACTTTGCAACTGGTGGTTGTTCCGTGACGCATGACAACTTGTCTACTCCATACATTCTCACCCTCAAGATCTCATTCCATGGGCATTATTTGTACTTTTTCTCGCATTTTTATTTAAATTTAAGCCCTGGCCATTCATTCCACAACACAATATACCAGGAAGGGTTTTGAATGCTCAGATAGCATAGAGAAATTTATGGAAGATAGAGAGGTTTGCATGTAAGCCAATTCACACAAATCTAGTACAACTCGACGATTTGAAATCTTGGATGAATTATAAATGTTTATTTTTGTAGTGATCCACAAAATTGAAACCTATCTTCATAATAGTCTAGCTAAACAAGTAATAGTGATCCACAAAATTGAAACCTATCCTTAGAAAAATCTATTTAAACAAGTAACACTTGTGTCCATAGTTCAACCCCATAGCTCTAGTCAATCTACATAATATACAACAGTTTGACTTGGGATCTTTTCAATGTTTTCTCTCTCTTGTGGTGTCATGCTATATAAATTTGAATATGAATCTTCATGACATCCTGTGATGAGGGTTAAGAGGTTAGTATATTGATACTAAGACCAACTTAACCGATTATCAAACCTTAAAACCATCACATATAACATTTTAACAATGAAAGTAGAGACCTAGAAAGGCAGAGTGCAAAAATCAATTGAAGCTATAATGAAAGTAAAGACCTAAACTGGAAGAGTGAACATTGGCATTTCTCTATGTACATTTATTTCTCTCGGCTTTTCACATTGCCATTTCTCTCTGTACATTTTTTTCTCTAGGTTTTGCAGCACATGAATATAGGGTCGACGGTTTGTATTGTAAGTGTTGGGTTGTTATATTATTTACATTGAAAGTGTAGTCAAGGTGGATCGAATGACAATAGAAGTCTAAGATATCGAAAACAAGTGCAATTTTGAGGTGGTTCAATCGGGTAAAGTTGAAGTCAAATATATCAACAACAAGTCAAAGAGGTCAACCGAAAAGAGGTCGACAAGCGGGTGTGTAGCAACCAAGTGAATATTGAATGAAGTATGACTGGTAATATGACTTGGTAGTCAACTGTAATGGAATCCCGAGATTCGTTGGATTTGTATCCAATGATCTGTGTGAATTTGTAACCATTTTTGGGTTCTTTTCTTTAGGGTTTTTCCTACTGTAAACCCTATAAAGAAGGCATCTTGTAATGTTGTAAATGATAATCAATAATTGTAGAATAGCTAATCTTTAGAGGTTATTGGTCATGCAGATGTAAGTTGAATTGGATACAGGGTTGTTCTTGTGTAAATAAAGAAGGTATGATGTCGATTGTGTCTTAGGTTTAGACCCAGGTTAGACATGTAATCTTTTATTCTAAATGAATAAAACAACAAGAGAGAAAAAATATCAAGGAATTTTGGTTTTCCCATTTGAAGATAGATTCAGTACCGCTGAATGTCTCAGGTGAAGATTTGGCCAAGAAACCATGGGACAATTTGGGAAGCTTATACCAGTTGAAATCCCTTGTAAATAATTTGTTTCTCAGAAAGAAACTATATCTTATGACGATGAGTGAGGGAAGTTCGATGAATGGGCATTTAATACCATTATAAGCCAATTATTTTCTGTGGATATTAAAATCACTCAGGAGGAGAAATATGTTAGTCTATTATGTTATTTTCCAGACTCTTGGGATAGGTAAGTTGTGAATATAGGGAGAAATTCAACCACATTAATGATAGAAGATGTGGTTTCATCTCTATTGTTAGAAAATGAGAAGGAATAACATGGAAGGATCGGCCAAAGATGTATAATTATTGGTGAGAGGTCAACTGATTGACAAAGATAAAGACAAATTCTCTGGTAGAAAGTATAAGTCGAAGAGTAGATCTAAATCCATTGTTCATTCGATGAGAGATTCTAGAAATGAGGTAAATCTAGGAATTACAAAAGGGACTACAAGTTGAAGGAAATGGAAGTCAGTACAAGATCCGATGAGAAGTAGTCAACTAAGAGAAAGATGACTCCAAATAAGGGAGGTGATGTGTACCTGGAATTGACCATTACACAGTCAAATCAAGATGTTTGGTTGATCGACTCAGGAGCGTCCTATCATATGACACCACATAGAAAATGGTTTTGCAAATATGAATGATATAAAGGAGGAGATGTGTTCTTGGGGGTTGAATTGACAACCAAAATTGTCGAACGAGGAATATTTCTACTTATACTATAGGATGGGAGGAGTAGAACCATTCTGGGTGTGCTACACATTCTAGGTTTGGAAAGAAACCTTATATATTTTAGCAATATGAGTGATGTAGGGGTAAACACTCTATTTCATAAGGGTACACGCAATATGGTTAGAGGTGTGATGGTCTTAATGAAAGGAGTTTGGATTGGAACCCTATACAAGTTATGAGGGAATTTTGACTTAACGAAATGAAATAGCATCGATGTTCCTGAATTCAACTTGAATTTGACTCGACTTGGGATGAGGCAATTCAAACCGACTCGAAAAGTCATCGTAATGTTGACCCAACCATGCTATGGCACGAGAGGATGGGACACATTGGAGAAAAAGGACTTCGAGCTATGCATAAAAAATATATGGTCAAATATTTTCCTAAATGTAATTTAGAAGTTGAATTTTGTGAACATTGAATATATGGAAAACAAAGTCGGTTCAGGTTCCCATCTGGAGTGACAAGGGAAAAGGGGATTCTAGAGTTGGTTCATAGTGATGTGTTGGCCCTGTTTCAGTTCCTTCACTCACTGGATCCGTGTATTATGTCTCCTTCATAGATGATTTTTCCAGGAAGACATGGATATATTTCCTGAGGAAGAAAGCATAGGTTTTCAAGAAATTCAAAGAGTTTAAATATCTTGTATAAAACCAGACAAATAAGAAGATGAAGGTGTTGAGAACTGACAATAGAGGTGAATTATGTGGAAAGGAATTTGATTAGTTCTGGAAGCAGTGTGGAATAGAATGTCAAAATACCACACCATATACCCCACAACAAAATGTGGTTGCTGAGAGAATGAACAAAACATTGATAGACAAGGAAAAGAGGATACTCAATGGTGCTGGGCTCACACAAGAATTTTGGGCGGATCCAGTCAACACTGCAAAATATCTAGTGAATATGTCTCCTTCGTTGGCACTAGTCGACACGACTCCACATGAGATATGGTCTGGTAAGAATCCTTCTCTTTCACATCTCAAAGTATTTGTCTATGATGCATTTGTGCATGTTCCCAAGGAAAAGAGGAGAAAGTTGGAAAAGAAGGAAGTCCCATGTATTTTCATTGGATACAAAGAAGGAATGGAAGTATATAAGCTCTGGGATCCTACATCAAGGAAATCAATATATAGTCGATATGTGGTCTTTAGAGAAGTTGGAATAAATTCCAAGCCTAAAGAAATGGTTCAAACAGAGAATGATCCAGAAATGGTGCAGTTTGAACTGAGGAACGAAGAAGATGATTTAGATGAGTTGACTAAATCAGAAGAAGAGGTAGAATAACCAACCTCAGTTGTAAGGAGGTCATAACGAGTAAGAAAAAAGTCGAAAGGTATAGTATGCCTGACTTCCATTCCACATTTGTGTTAACTACCACCGACGAGGATCCCAAGTCGGTCGGGGAGGAATTTGACTCAGCAGAGGGAAAAATATGGAAGGATGCCATGGTCAAAGAGATGGAATCCTTTCATAAGAATGAAACATGGGACATAGTTGAATTATCTAGTGGAAAAAATATTGTTGGTAGCAAATGGGTATTCAAGAAGACTATGAACGTAGCAGGTCAACTCAAAAAATTCAAAGCTCGAATGGTAGCGAAAGGATATTCCCAAGTCGAAGGGTTTGACTTCGGTGATATTTTTCCCATGTTGAAAAATTAATCTCCATTAGAGTACTATTGTATGTGGATGCAACATTTGATATGGAAATAGAAAATATGGATGTAAAGACAATGTTCCTACATGTATATCTGGAAGAATAAATCTACATGAAACAACCTGAACGATTTGTAGTAAAGGGAAATAAATAATCGGTGTGCAAACTAAAAAGATCCCTTTAGGGTCTAAACAAATCACCAAGGATGTGGTACCAAAAGTTCAACACATACATCCTTATTTTTGGGTTTTTGAAAAGAAAAGTTGATCACTGCATATATTACAAAGGAGAAGGTGCGAATTTCGTATATGTAGCATTGTATTTCAATGACATGTTTCTATTGGAAATAGCATGAACACAATAAAGGAGGTGAAGAAGAAAGTATCCTCCAATTTCGACATGAAATATCTCGGTGAAAAAAAATTCATTCTGGGAATGGAGATCAAGAGAAATCGAGTAGCTAAAAATATTTGGTTGAACCAAAAGAAGCATATCGAAACAATTTTGTAACGTTTCAACATGCAAGATTGCAAACCTATGAAGGGGCCAATTCTTGTGGGAGAAAGGATAATTGTTGAACGATTTCCAAGGACACAAGAGGAAAAAGAGGACATGGCATGTGTTCCCTATGCAAGTGTTTTTGCTATTCTAATGTATGCAATGCTATGCACTCAAACAAACATTTCCCATGCAGTGGGAGTGTTCAGTAGATACATTTCGACACCTGGGAAGGAGCACTGGACAACTGTCAAGAGAGTATTGAGGTATTTGTGTGGAAAAAAATATTATGTTATATGCTAACAAGGAAAATCTGGACATGACAATGAAGTAAATGTACATGGATTTTTCGATGCTAACTGGAATGGAGATATGGATCGATGAAGGTCGACCAATGGATATGTGTTCAATATGTTTGGTGGAGTAATCAGATGGATGATTAAGTGACATGTGGTCGTAGCCTTGTCAACAACAGAAGTTGAATACATGACAACCACTCATGGAAGAAAAGAATAAGTATGGATGCAAAGGTTGTGTTCAAGAATTAGGTTTGAGCATAAAGCTATGAAGATAAGTTGTGATAGTCAAAGCGCAATATTTCTATAAACCATGAGAAACCATGAGAAACTATGTTGACCATGAGAAACCATGTTGACTATGGTTGACCATGTAGATAATGTATAACCACATTTGACCATGGTTATCTAATATTTCTCATGAAAGTTTATAATTGACTATGCTTAACCATGGGTGACTATGGTTAACCATGGGTGACTATGATTGACAATGGTTGACTATGTATGGCCATGGTTGACTATGGTTGATTAGGGGTGACTATGGTTTACCATGGGTGAACATGTTTGGTTGTGTGAACATGTTTGACTTTGGTTGAACATGGATGACCATGGTTGAATATGGTTGGTCAACATGGCCAACCATGGTGAATATGGTTAACCATGTTTCCCATGGTTGACCATGGTCAACCATGTTGTCTATGGTTGACAATGGTCAACAATGTTGATAATGGTTGACGATGTTTGACCATGTACGTTATGTATGACCACGATCAACCATGGTAAACTATGGTTGTCTATGGTTACCGATGAAAGGCTATAAATGACTATGTATGACCATGGGTGACTATGGTTGACCTTGTTTGACTATGTATGTCAATGGTTGACAAAAGGTGACCATGTTTGACTATGGTTGACCATGGGTGAACATGTTTGACTTTTTTTTACCATGGATGACATAGGGATACTCTGTTTGAACATAGTGCACCATGGTTTATTGTTGTTTACTATGGTTGGATTGCATCACAATGAGACATTAGTGAAGAGTTAGTTGTCAATTGTGATGTCAAGACATGTGTGTCACATTACAACATTAAGTTATGTTCATCTCATGGAAATGTTGGGTTTTGTTTGACACATAGTAAAATTGAGCTATGTTCATCACATCGCAACGTAGGGTTATGGTCGATACAGTGCAACATCAGGTTTTGATCATCACATTATGTTGAGCTATGGTAATCACATTGCAACATTGGGTTTTCACGAGATATGTTGTCGCATTGCAATGTCGGGTTACGTTCATGATATTGCAATGTTGGGTTATGTTCATCTCATTGTAACATTGTGACATTCATATAAGTTCATAACATTGTGACTATTAGGGACCTAACCCCTCACATAGGTAGAATAATATATTTCCATGTAATAAAGGTCAATATTAATAAGGCCTAGCAATAAGGAAGAATAAGTCCAATGTAAGAAGACCTAATATAAGCTTCCGCTTCTAGAAGGATCTTCCTCTAGATTGTTCTTTTGATAGACATATTTCGTATAAATCAGAGTCGAGGGTACAAGACATTTTGTCTTGGATATTATTGTAATAGAGCTCTTCTCTGCTGGAGGATTCCCCCTTGAAGAGGCAAGTGAACATTTCTCTCAGTAATCAAAGTTCTCTTTCTGGTGGTATTCTAGTATCATTTTGGTATTATTGTGGTGTTGTTCTGGTTATATTGTCGTTTATCTGCCATTTCTAGCTAATTATTTATGTTTTGCATACTATTTTACATCTGAAATATTACAAGTGGTATCAAAGCACCTTCCTCGACAAAAAATTGTGGGTTAATTTTTTTTTTTTAGTGTAGAGACGTATTCCAGCGTCTGTAAGCTACATATATATGTCATTAAGCACATAAAACCATAGTCGGGGATTCATACACGCAATAAATACAAGTGGTACTTAAGAGCACATATATTGGACACCCTTGTAACCCCTGTTGGTACCCCTTCGAGTAGTAGTGCATCTGACAACACTGGTATACGGATCAACTTAGACCTCCTGAAGCCCTCCATAGATAAACTGATCAGATGCCTGAATGTTATAGTGCCACCGAGAACAAAACTTGGGAAGATACTCTCTAGTACCTGTGTAGTCAGGTAGTACGACTAAGGGCACAGTTTAGCCTCCTTAGTTGGTGCCCTAAGATATTGGGCTGAGTACTACTGTTAGACCATGCACGTATATTAGAGAGCTATAACACAGGGAAAACCCTTGTCTGTAGAACCCTTGAATACCCTAACCTTTGGTATGGAAACAAAAACAAAACATACAATATCTATTATTGCGCAACTATGTCTCCTGCATTCGGGTTGCGAAATTACTACACATTTCTTCATGTTAAGCATTTGGGAATTTCATCACTACAATATTCTTGAGATCAGAGTATAACTCCGTAGGAGTTAAAAAAAAAAAAACCTGGATCCTATTGGCACCATTATTTCAGACCTATTCTGTTGGATTTCTCTCTTCACCCTTATCGTAGTCATACCTATAAATTTTCAACAATTTTTTTTTTCTTGTGGACCCGACCCCCTTGGATTCAACTTGTCACCATGATCATCATGATGCAAATCACCCATAACCCATTTTTTGTGTGGTCCCACCTGCCCCTTTTCATGTTCCCTCTTCATCATGGCCCACACCTGTAGCCAAGACTTGGAAGCTCGCTTCAATACCTTGCACTCTAATTTCACAAAAACCCAACAAGAGGTGAGATAGCTCAGTGCCAATATTGCCACCATCAATAAAAACATGCATTCCTCCATCACCACCACAATAGAAGACCTCAAACAAGACCTCAAACAAGACATTGCTACCCATCTTGAATCCGTCACTATGATGATATGTGCTAAGCTGCATATCCTTGCAGATCTTCCCTCATCTAACCCACCTTTGCAAAACGAAGGTGAAACTTCCTCTCATTCGCAGAATTTTCAACCCCATCACTTTCAGCCTGACCTATTCCTTCCACAAGTCGATGTGAACAAATTTGATGGCTCGGATCCCACTCGATGGGTAACTCATTTGGAACATTATTTCTCTTTGTGTGGCATTACATATGAGTTGGCCAAACTCTGATATGGTGTTCTCCATCTAGATCAAGAATGTTGGCAATGGTGGAAATGGAGAAATAATTCCCGCCAAGGGTATGTGGCTTGGAAACACTTTGTGGCAGATATTTATGAACGCTTTGACATTGACACCAACCATTTAGGTAGTTTGACAAAGTTGAAACAATATGGCATAGTGGAAGACTTTATAGTCACTTTTGAGCGATTGGATTTTCGTACAGAGGGCATGTCTGATGCTTTTTTCTGAGAATGTTTTATCAATGGCCTCAAGGATGAGATTCATGCCCATGTCCACATGGTTGGGCCTCAGAGTTGGGTGGATGCTACTAAAATATCTAAGGAAGTACAACATGTTGTCTCTTCTCAAAACTGGAAACCCTTGTTTATTCCTCACACTAAAACAATCACTCCCACTCCTCCTACTCCACTAAAGATCTAGAAATTGACCAAGGACAAAATGTATGAACATCAACTCAAAGGAATTTGTTATAATTGTGATGAAAAATATTTTCCTGGGAACAAGTGTAAGGAAAAAAATATTTTTATGGCCATCTCGGAGGATGTTTTGGAAGAGGATGTTGAGGCTCCCCTTGTGTGTGTCACCTAAACCCATTGACATGACCCCTCCCTCAGACCTTCCTGAGGTAGAACCGGTCATTTCCCTAAATGCTCTCACTGGCTTCTCTACTCGCCAAACCCTCAAGCTAATTGGTTACATTAAGCATAGGAAGGTCATCATTCTTGTTGATAGTGGAAGCACCCATAATTTTATTCATCACCGCATTACCCAAGAAAGTAATTGCTATATTTGTGTCATCAAAAAATTTCAAATCATGATTTCCAATGGCAGGTCCATGAAATGTGGAGGGTATTGTGAAAATGTGTGTCTCCAAATTTGTGAGTACCACCTGAAATCTCATATGTTTGCTATCGACATGGGCAGTTGTGACATTGTGTTGGGTGCATAATGGCTAAGGACTTTGGGTCCCATTCTCATGGATTTTAAGGAATTAACCATGTAATTCAACAGGGAGGGCCAATAATTTAAGTTCCAAGGAGTCATCGTCAGTTCCCCGGAGATCATCAGTTCCCATCGCATGGAAAAGATGCTCAAAAAAGGTCATTCTAGCATTATTCCCCAACTCCATGCCATACAAGCCACTGAGACACCCTCTGTGCCACATGATCTCCAATTCATCCTCTCTAAACATCAAGTGGGTTTTTTCCACTCCCCAGGGACTCCCTCCTTCCCGTGGTGTTCATGATCATTCCATTCCCCTTGTCCTAGGAAGCCTTCCTCCCAATATCCATCCCTATCATCACCCTTTCTCCCAAAAAGTGAGATTGAGAAAATTGTTCAAGAACTGCTCAACACAGGTATTATCCTCCCTAGTACGAGCCCCTACTCGTCTCTTGTGGTCATGGTCCTTATGAAAGAAGGTTCTTGGTGCATGTGTCCTAACTTTTGTGCGCTAAAAAAACTCACCATTAAAGACAAATTTACCATTCTTGTCATTGATGACCTCTTGGATGAATTGAGTGGCACCCATTTCTTTACCAAACTTGATCTTCATTCTGTCTACCACCAAATCCATATGAATGAAGAAAACATTCCTAAGACTGCATTTAGAACTCATGAGGACCACTATGAGTTTTTTGTCATGCCCTTTGGCTTGTGTAATGCTCCCTCCACTTTCCAAATCCTCATGAATCATGTCTTCCATCCTTTTCTCTATCATTTTGTCTTAGTTTTCTTTGATGATATCCTCGTCTATAGTTGAACCTGGAAAACCCATCTTGCTCATGTGTATCGAGTTCTCCATCAACTCTCTCAGCACCAACTTTTCCTCAAACAATATAAATGTTCTTTTGGCACCTCAGAAGTCGAGTAATTGGGTCATCTTGTTGGCAAGGTCAGTGTCAGGGTGGATCCTAAAAATATTGAAGCTATGCAAGATTGGTCTCACCCAAAGACTCTCAAAATCTTGCGTGGATTTCTCGGTTTAACATGTTATTATTGCAAGTTTGTTAATAATTATGGAAAGATTGAGGCACCTCTCACTGCTCTCCTTAAAAATAATTCTTTCACATGGACTCCAACAGTTTCTCAGTCTTTTCAAACCTTCAAGATGTCCATGTGCACCACTCTAGTACTGGCCCTTCCTGATTTCACAAAGACCTTTGTCCTGGAATGTGATGCTTCCATGAAAGGAGTTGACATTGTACTTATGATAGAGGGTCATCCTTTGGCCTTTACCAACAAATAACTGTCAGAGAAAAATTTGGGAAAATCAATCTATGAAAAGGAAATGTTGTCTATTTTGCATGTCGTGGATATTTGACGCCCTTATCTATTGGGTAAACACTTCGAAATTAAGATAGATCATCAAAGCCTCAAGTATTTTCTGGAACAACATCTTTCCTCCCCAGAGAAACAAAAATGGGTGAATAAGCTCTTTGGATATGATTATGAGATAATTTAAAAGAAAGGAAAAGACAATGTGTTTTTTGATGGACTTTCTATAAAATATGAAGATGAAGGGTCCATTTTTTCTCTCTACTTCATTGTACCAGATTGGCTCCAAGCTGTTCGCTAGGAATGGCTACAGGATCCTAAAAGTTCACATCTGATACAGTAATTGCAGGCCAATTATCCAGTCTCCCCAAGGTACTCTTGGCTCAATGATGAGCTTCGATACAAAGGATGTTTTTATTTAAGTAAATAGTCAAAACTTAAATCCAAGGTACTTTCTGAGATTCATGCTACACTCACCGTTGGGCACTCCGGGTTTACCAAAACCTATGACCGAGTCAATTTTTTTTTTTCTAGGATGGTATGTATTAGGACGTTCGTAATTTTTTGGTTGAATGTGATATGTGTCAATGCAACAAGGGAAAAACAGTCAATATCCCGGCACAGTACAACCGCTCCCGATTCCACCTACTATTTGGAGAGATATCTCTATGGATTTTATTGTTGGATTACCTAAATTGGGCAAAAAACCAGTCATCATGGTGGTAGTTGATCGTATTTCCAAGTATGCTCATTTATGTGATCTTCAATACCCATTTACAACATCCATTGTGTCTCAATGTTTCATGGATCAGGTCTTCAAGCTTAATGGCATGTCACATTCTATTATTTCTGATCACGACCTAACTTTCACCAACAATTTTTGGCAAGAACTATTCAAGATGCAAGGCACCCAATTGCATCTTAGCACAACTTATCATCCTCATACTGATGGTCAAACTGAAGTTGTCAACAAGTGTTTGGAAACATATTTTAGGTGTTTTGCATCAAAAAGGAAAAATCAGTGGGCTCAATGGTTACCACTAGATGAATGGTGGCACAACACTTCTTACCATACAAATACCCGCATGACTCCTTTTGAACCGGTATATGGAAAAAATGCACCTTCATTTCTCTCATATTTTCCATGTGTCTTGAAGGTCCAGGCGGTTGAACAAACACTTACAGTTTGAGAGGATATTCTCCATACCCTGAAAGAGAATTTGGTCATGGCCCAGAATCTCACGAAGAAACAAGTAGATCAAGGCCGCTCTGAATGCCAACTTCCATAAGGTCATAAGGTGTTTCTTCGAGTGCAACCTTACAAGAAAAATTCCCTCAAGGCTTACCATTGTCAGAAACTGGTGCCCAAATTTTATGGTCCTTATACCGTTCTCAAGTGTGTGGGACATGTGGCCTATCAGTTAGCTTTTTCAGACATTCTAAGCTCCATTTTGTTTTGCATGTTTCCTTCTTAAAGAAGGTGATTGGAACTAAGTTCCAAACTCAAACCAACCTTCCTGAGTTTGACGAAGAAGGCTCCATAGACCTAATAGAATCTTTTTCTTCTAGAAGGATCTTCTTCTAGATTGTTCTTTTGATAGACATATTTAGTATAAATAGGAGTCGAGGGTATGAGAAGGTTTTTCCTAGATATTATTGTAATAGAGCCCTACTCTGCTAGAGTTTTCCCCCTCGAAGAGGTAAGTGAACATTGGTATCATTAATCAAAGTGCCCTTTCTGGTGTTATTCTGGTATCATTTTGGTATTATTCTGGTTATATTGTTGTTTATTTGCCATTTCTAGCTAATTGTTTTTGTTCTGCATACTATTTTATATCTAGAATATTACAGTGGCATTCAGTTTTGTACGTCACATTGTGACATGGGGTTTTGTATGTCACATTGCAACGTGGGTTTTTGTACGTCACATTATGAAACTGGGCTTTGTACGTCACATTTCGACGCCATGACCTATTCATCATATTGTGATGACAATATATGTTTGTCACATTGCGATGCTGAGTTATGTTGGATTGCATCATAATGCAATGTTGGTGAAAGGTTATGTTCGAACGCGACGTTGGGATATGTCCATCACTTTATGATGTTGGGTTATGTTCATCTCATTGTGACATTGGGCTATGTTCATCACATTGTGACGTTGGGTTTTGTTTGTTACAAAACAATGTTGAATTATGCTCATCATACTATGATGTTGGGATATGTTCATGTTTTTTACTTAGATATGTCAAGTTATGTTCATAACGATTGTAAAGTTGGGTTATGTTCATGACATTATGACGTTTGTCTATATTTGTCACATTGTGACATTCAGTTTTGTACGTCACATTGTGATGCGAGGTTTTGTACATCACATTGCTACATTGATTTTTGTATGTCACACTGCGACATTGGGTTTTGTACATCAAATTTCGACAAGAGGGTTTGTTCATTATATTGTGATGGCGAGATATGTTAGTCACATTGAGACATTGGGTTATGTTGGATTACATCACAATATAATGTTAGTGAAAGGTTATGTTCGAATGCAACGCTGGGATATGTTCATCACATTGTGATATTGGGTTATATATTGCGATGTCACTATTTGTTCATCACATTGCCACATAGGGTTATGTTCATCTCATTGCAATGTCGACACATTACAAAAATGAAGTTTTGGCCAAGTTTTTCGAAAAAAATTATAATGAAGTTTTTAAATGATGCAATGTATCGCATGGAAGGAAACTTCCCTACAATGTGATGTCAATTAAAACTTTATCATTATTTATTGAATTGGAGACAAATTAAAACTTTATCATAGTTTACTTGGATTGGAGGTAAATTAAAAATTTATCATTATATTTTTATGAAATATTTTGCAAAGTCACTTGAAATACTGCAAAGTTGATTCAACATTGGATAGAAGCTCTTTAAGAACACTTTGCAGTAATGCTCATGATGTTTCAATTCAAAATTCCTAACTTAAAAATTATCACCTGTCATCTTCCGGAGAAAAGTTTTATATTAAACCTCTGCAATGAACTAATGAATAAATCCTAAATCTTTTCACATGCATTCACCAAATAGTGGATCAAATGAAACTCATGAACAATAACATTACAATCAAAATCTATTATATAAGACAATGTAAAAAATTCCTACTCACACCAACATTCTTATCTGTTTTGATATGACATAAAAAATTATAAAAAGAGAAATGAATTCCACACATAAAAAATTATATGATTGTTGTTAGCTTACACTCTTAAGATAAAAATTATATGATTGTTGTTAGCTTACACTCTTAAGATAAAAATTATATGATTGTTGTTAGCTTACACTCTTAAGAAACATACTCCTTTTTCATATAATCAATGAATTGTGTTGAAATAGATTACCTATATAAGTGATATTCTCAAATTTTCTATACATATTTATAAAAAATATATTTAATTATTTATTATGAATCTTATATAATCATTAATTATATATAACTTGTAAAAATATAAATCCATATAATTTATTATATATAGGCATGGTGGCCCACTTCTATCCTACCTTTGTGCCTATGTGCATCGTATGAAAATGTATATATACAACAAGGAGCATGTGTGACATATATTTACATGCATCTTCTCATTTATTACATTTACAAGAGTATATATACATGGGTGACATGTGTATTATGATGGTTTAACCTAGGATAAGAAAATGGAGTACCGTGGTTATTATATTTTTTTAGAATATATATACATGTGTCACATGTAGTTTATTATGATAGTTTAACATAGGATAAGAAAATGGAGTATCATGGTTATTATATTTTTTAAACTACCTTTTCTCTCCTTGAATTAGAAAAAAACATTTTGAAATTCTCTCTTTACTTTACTTTAGTTATGGGGACTTTTTGTAATACGTCTTAATGCAATAATTTTAACGCAAGTTGCTAACATGAAAATGTGAAGGCAATATTTCTTTGCTAACGTGGATCTTTGCTTCGTCCCCGCCAACTCCACTTTATCTCTACCTTCTAACGTGGCATCCCTATACACGTCAGCCTATACATATCTCTTTGTTGTTTTGTTCACGTATTTACTTTACTTGACTCATCATCCACCACGTCATTGTTTGAAACATTGTCTTCATTTTTATTTCTAGTAGCAGTTATTGCTATTGCGTGTAAGTTATGTCAACAATGTGGATTGGCGGCGTATATCATGGCTTTTGTTCATCTATAAATACGAGTGCAAACAGTGAAGATTATGAAACCTCTGGTATTGTGAAAGTTAAGTACTCGCGAGTGCATAGAGGAGGAAAGGAGAAGCTCTAGTCCTCGCTCTACATTAGCAATTTGTAGATAGAAAAGAGGGTGGGTTGTTTTGGACTAAGGTTTTTAATTTGATTATCAATGGGGAAGGTGATTGAGAAATCGAAACCCTATATACCAAATGATATCCAATATCCCTGTAGTTTGGATACGCGGGTATGAATGTTATCACTAAAGTTTCTCTTAATAGAGGGATGAATCACTTTGTGCTTGTAGTGTACAGGCAACTGTAATGGGGAAACTAATTGAGAAATAAAAACCCTATATACCAACGATATCCCTACTGCTTCGATATTCAGGTATGAATGTTATCACTGAATTTTATCTTAAAAGGGGGATGAATCACTTTGTGCTTGTAGTGTACAGGAATGCAGCTGCTATGGTTGTCCTTGCCCCTTTTTCTTTCTTCTTTGAAAAGGTTGCTATTAGGGTCCTTGTTGCTAGGGTTGTTGAAAGTGGTTGTTTCTAGGGTTGTCCTTGCCCCTTTTGTCCAATAAATTGTGTTATCTCCAGTTCCTAGAGATAACTAAGGAGATGATGTCTCTAGGCCCTCAGGTTGCAAACATGGAGTACCGAGAGACAACTTGACCAACAATGTCCACTTGCACAAACAGAGACCCACCTTGCCACAACAGTTCCAGGTTTATCATGAGGATATCCACCACATTAGCTTGCTTCCGGAAGACATTGCGTCTTGCTTCATGAGGTAAAAGTCAGTTATTATGGTGAGTATCATTTCAATATTTGAGGCAATTGAGTTTGTTTAATTTTAAACTGCATTCGATTATGTAACGTCTGCTTGGAAATTATTCTCTTTGCCTTGTTTCACCTTGGTGGTTGACATTGCACCCTAGTAAGTGGGTCACTCTTCGGGATAGGTTTTCCACTGGGAGGTCCTATTGACAAGTCATTGTGCCATTCCCGAACATACTTGTCACTTTTCACACTTCATCCCCTCATGTCCTTACCTTTTGGGATATTCAAGTGCATTGACCCAAGAAGGGATTTTCCCTCATTTTATGGGAAGAAGGGGCTGAAGGCCTAGAGGCTTGTAGTTGGAAAAATATAAAATACAACCATCAACCTTCTAGATGCTCGCCCAGGGATCGCGAGAACAATGAAATGTCTCTCATAAGAAACTGATGGGACCCATGAAAAATAACTAATACAAAATGTCAACCAAGGTGGAGCATGTGTGGGTAGTACTTTTCATACTTAGGTAGAAGCCCCACACATGGATTCAACTTGGGGAAGCATGAGGTGACCATGGTAGAGTCAATTTGGGTACTATTTTTCATGCTTAGGTAGAATCCCCACCTTGGCCTCAACTTGGAAACATATTAAAAGAACAAAATGAAATAAATGGGCTTGGAAAAAAGTTACATTGAAAATGAAGGTGCAACACACCCTCTACAAAGATACCCATAAATGAGATACTACGATCCCTTGTATGTCATGAACCCCATTCCCAAGTGGTATATCCCAAAACTTCCCTACCTATGCATACATGGCATTGGCCTTTTCACTTTCAAAATTTGTCAAATTACTGTTGAGATTCTCTCTTAAAAAAACATTTTTTGGAGCATGTACATGCTTTCTTGCACTATATCCCGCATACACACGCTAGTTGTACACTAGACATCCCCCATACATACGCGAGTTGCATTCTAGACAACCCGCATTTACCTCCGAAAGTTGCAAAAAATAAAAAAGTTGCAAGGAATTCGACAAAGTTAACGGGATATTGGAGGTTTTCCAACCATTTTACCCATTGTAGCCTGTCCCCAAACCGAATAACCATATTTTTGTCATATAAAAAGAGGTCTTGGGGTCTCACTCCATCATCAAGCTAGAGAACAAAGAAACTGTGCCAAAATCCCTTCCCCTTCTAGCCCAAGTTTTGCATCCCTTTCTAAGATTTGGCCTCAACATTCCCCTTCAGCCCTTTCGCCCTATACAATCCCTTCCCTTTTCCCAAGGAGATCAGTTGATTGTGAGAGGCATCCTAGGAATCATGAACTTGGAGCAGCAGTAAGAGGAGACAAGACTTGGTTCGCAGAGTGTCTGCCAATGATAAGGTTGTAATCTTTTAATCTTCAGTTTAAATAAAAGAGTTCTTTTCCTGTCCCACCACATTGCATCTTTATATCTTTATTGATTAATGCATCTATGTTTACATCTGAACGCTAACATTGATAAGTAGAGATTGTATATTTGTAGCATTGTTTGCCTAAGTGTTCTTGCAGGTCATCTTTGGGAGGAGACCTACAGCCTAGGAAGCTACAAAGTTGAAGTAAGTCTACATTGGACGTTAGGGCAGAAGGTGCACCTACTAATCTTCCTTCTTCTCTTTTGTATTTCTGTTCAGATAGTTTGGGGTAGTTTAGAAATAGAACTGTCTTTTAAGGGAAGTTAGTGTTGTACCTATATTCCGATCCAGTATAGTTATAGGGGGATTTTCCCCACTAGCAGAATTGGCGACTCCATCGGGGAGTCTCTCCAGGGTCTCAGTGGGAGTTTTTTGGTTTAAATTGGCTTTTTCAATTTCTTTTCGATTTTTCCAGGTTTACTGAGTCAATTTAGGGTCTTTGGTCACCTTCCAGGTGCTTACCAGCTTTCCCTTCTCTATCAGTCTGCCAAGTCTTTTTATTTTTGAAAAATATTAGAGTTCTATGCGCCCTAATTTGGCTCAGCCTGCGTACATACACAGTCTCCATAGTATACAACCTGCATACATACACATGCTGCGGGTGCAACAACCTGCATCTCTGTGTCTTGAAGGTTTTTTAAAAAATAGAGTTTTTCTCTTTCCTAACATAATCCTTGGGCTTCTCAGGCCTTTCTTGGACTTTATAGGGTCTCTATTAGTGATCTTAGGATTGGGTTAAAGATTTGGTTTTAACTTGTTTCTTGATCTTCTTTTGTTTGTCTTAGAGGTTTAGAGTGATCTTTCAAGTTTTAGATCCTCATCTAGGTTCTTTTGAATCCATCTGTTTACGCAGTTAGCATAGAGTCTGTGTTAATCTTAGGTTTTGTTTTCTCTTTATCCTGCTTTATACCTTGAAAAACAAAAAAAAAATCTTTTACTTATGTTTTTCTTGTTTAAGTATTTAAAAAAATAAGAAAGATTTTTTTTTCATTTAGTTATGCATCTGGTTCCATAGTGTAGCATAGGTTGTCTGTTTGCAAATGAAAAGAGTTCAGCTTCAAATTTCTTTCTTGTTTTCCTGAAAGTATAAGTAGTTTTGCATAGCGAAACAAAAATCTCTTTTAGGAAACTTTCAGTTATAAGATCTTGGAACATTATTTTGAACAGTTGACATTCACAAAGATTTACAAGATTTTTCTTTAAAATTTGAAGTATCTAGTTTGCTTTTTCATACAAATGCTCTAAATTTTTCTCATTTTTCATCTCTTCCAAAAACCACAAGTTGCACGTTCATATCCATTGAGTAAATTAAGATCACAAAATCAACGCTTAACTTAAAATATATTAGACTTTTTGTTTGTAGGGTTCACCAACCAGTCTAGGCTTTTAGGGCCTTGAAATAGGTGTGAAGAGGAAACTGTTCAATTCCATCTAAACAAACATTGGAGTCTCCTATAGGGAGTGTCTAAAGTCCAACATAAAAAGAGTTAATCGGTGCTCCTCTATAACAAAGGGGTTAAACATGAGGTTTCATAAGGAAAGGTAGAGGATATAACCCCTCCAAAGCCAAAACAAATGTAGTGGGGATTGCATATTGAGGGTCTTTCTTGGGAATCACACTAATCGAATTTGACTACGAATCCTTGTGGACCTCGAATCTGCTCGAGATCCTCAATTTTCTTCTGGAACAATTTCCTTTGATACCCTTGAAGGGCTTCAGACTTTGTTATCCTGCCCATTACGATCAACCCAACTGTCAATGGTACCCGCCTGGTGACTAACTACGAGCTGGCAACCTAGTTGCCTATTTTTACGAAATTACACAGGTGATTGCGGGGATATACCACGACACCTAGGGCAGGAATCAGATCACGCTTTGTAGAGTATAACTGGAGGGTTATTTTGTGTTTGATTTTCACTTGCACTGGTAATTTTCTCTAGTGTCGATTGGTGTAACTGTCCTTCACACTAGTTAGTTGTCTTCTTGATTTGCCTTTAGGAACTTTTAGTGTGTTCTCTACGATTCATGCTAGCCAAACCTCTTAGTGTCGATTGATCATTTCATAAAGTGGAAGATGAACAAATATTTTGTTCACATAGGCTTCAGGGCCTGTCACAGGTTACTTTGGAGCCACCTCCGCCATCGTTGAGGAGAAGACTAGATCAAGAAGGATCGTTCGAAGCTACCAGGCCACATGAAACTATACCTAAGCCATCTCTGAGAGAAGACTTTCCAGCTCCGGAGGAATCAATATTTTCTGACCTCGAGACTGAAGGTTTCAGACCAACAAATCCTCGAATCACTGACTTATCAGCCCCACTTCTAATTCATATAGTCCCCCTCGAGGTGACTTCTCCTAAACGCTAGTTTATTCGGCGAGCGACGATGGAAGCAATTGTTGCTACTTCGTTAGGGATTCCTCGTACTCCCATCATGGAGGTTGCTGAAGGGGGTGTTGTACCTCCTCCCCCACCTCCACCTGTCAGAACCACTAATGTCCCAACGCCCACTACTTCAGGCAGTGGTTCGATTCCTTCGATGACTTCAACCACTATTCCCTTCATTTAGAACGCATCGAGCATCCCTTCTCATATGGGATTCCTAGTTTTGACTCTAACTCGGTTCTTACATACTCTAATCTACAAACCATGGGTCTGGGGGCAGGGAGATCTATTGCTCCATTGCAAGGATCCGTCGTGGTCACCTCTGCCTCGTTGAATGTTATTCCTTATGGTGGGGGTCACATACCTCCTTCGTCCCCTTTGCTCGATGGAACGTTTAAGCAGCCAATCAGGCCTAATGCCAACTATAGTTTGTTTAGTCGAGGGAGCTAGGGACCTTCATCCTACACAACTCTGGTGGGATCCACGTTGCTTTATTTTTTTGGTGCATTCGGAAATAACACTTTTACTTCATCTTCTTTCTCGATTAGGGGAAACCCTGTTTTTAGTCAACAAAACCATGTGCAAGGTTTCATTCCTTCACAGGGAGCGATGACATGATTTCACTCCACACATGGTATTTGGAATCCTTAGCAGAGCTTGATTCCCTCACAAGGGATGTTGATTGGGGGAAACCCCTCCCACTCTATGTGGAACCCTGGGCAAGGTTCAATACCTATGCTAGGAGGGTCGGTTGGGGTCATCCCAGACCAAGGTCCTTGGAACACTACACAGGGAGAAATCCCCACACAAGTTATGTCATCTAACTTCGGGAATCAGCCGACGATACAACATAAGACTCAAATCCATTTCATTGGACAAGGCCATCATGGAATCTACCAAAACCCTAGACAACAGTCCAACTTTTCCTGGCAACCTGGTGCCAACCAAAATATAGGCCCCTCTTTTCATGTAAATACTGTGCAACTGAGACTACCCTTTATGGAAACTCTTCATTTGCTAGACCTGTCAAGATTGTTAAATGAACTGATTTGTCATGATTCACGTTGCCCCCCCATGCCAACTAAGTTTCCTTCTAACATTCCTAAGTTTGATGGAAAGCTTGGCGAAGATCCAGGTGATCACGTGATGAATTTTTAGTTGTGGTGCTCATCCAACTCGTTGAAGGATGACTCCGTTCAATTGTGCTTGTTTCAACACACTCTTATAGAGGGTGTATAAAAATGGTATATCGAGCTCGACAGATCGAAGTATTCTTACTTTAATGACCTAGCTATGGTTTTCTTGAACCATTTCCAGTTTCCAGTGAGATACGATGTTGGCACCGAGTTGCTGGCCAACTTTGAGTAGACAAAGGCTAACCATATCTAGGATCACATATGAGAATGGTGCTGATGAAAGAGTTTGATTAAAGTCAAATTCCCTTCTACATTATTTCTTGAGTGGTTCTTAAAGTCTTTGGTTCCTTGTGTGTCCAAAGACATAGCAACGTCTATGGTGTTTTTTGAAGAAGAGGCTATTATGAGAGCCCAACAACTGGAACTGATTTACTCTCAGTCTAGTATGCTATGCGAGATCTTACCCGATGTGCCACAATAAACTTTCGACAAAGAAAAACAAATTTTTGGGCCCCATGCTTGTGGCATAGTGGGCTCAAGACAAAACAAGTCCATGGATTTGTTGTCTAATTAATTACAACAGTTATCGATTCAACAAATTGTGGCCAACCAAGCTCCTAGTTCGACTTCCCCCATCACCCATACATCGGGTGTACACAGTGTGCAATCGACAATTCCCAAAGATAACCAACAGACTAAGGGAAAGAAGAAACATAAAAACAAGAAGGTTAAGGGAGACAAAAGGCTAAAAATAATGTTAGTGAGGGAAAAAATGAAAAGAGAAAGGTGAAGTTTCTGTGTAAGTTTTACACAGATGACCACTTGACTCACCTATTCCCTCGGCTTGTAGAAGCCCAAAAGCTACTAACACAACAACATCCTATTGTGTTGACAAACCATTTTCCACAAGGGAAAAATATGGCTCAAGCTTCCGCATCCATGAGCGTGGTTGGGGGCAGTCAGGGACCCCCCACGCCTAATCCAAGCAACCCGGTCGCAAACATTTACATGATGAACACCAAAGAACATTTATCGAAAAGGACTCATGACTACAGAATGTCGAAATCTGTTGAGAAGGGAAAATAGGCCTCCAACTCATTGACTCCTCTTCAAATTGAGAGGACAGTGGGAGAATGAATGACTCACATCCCTAAAGGCGTGTTCAAGAAGCCTTCTCACAACCCAAACATGAGGGCTACTCATAATTACTCCATTCTGGAGGATCTGGCACAAACTCCTTATGCAACGTCTACTCTCGAGGTTCTCTATAGTTTCCCATCATAGAGAAAAGCGTCGTTGTCTTCCTTGGGAGAAGTAGAGCCTAGTAAATTTGGAATGATCATTTTCTATCCAACACACCTTAAACATCGTCTTCGTCACCATGTCACCTTTTAGATAGTAGTGGCGTACACCACAGAATCATTAACACAGAATATTTTCCATACGGTGGTTGATGAGGGTGCCTCGACTTGTGTGATGTCATTGGCATGTTGGAAGCCCACTGGCCAACTTGAGTTGTCTCTGTTTCCCATGTTGCTTATGGCATTTGACAGGCACTCGTTTAGACCACATGGTATAATTCCCTCTTTTCTCGTGTAGTTGAAGGGTAAAACTATGTGCGTCGAGGTAGAAGTAGTTGATGCACCTCTCAACTACGATATTTTGTTAGGACAGAGTTGAACTTACACAATGCACGTGGTTGTAGCCACCGTTTTTTGGGTCATATGTTTTATGCACGATGGTTCGATTATAACTGTCAACCAGTTGTATTCCTCCTGTCCTGACCCTTCATCAAGGGAATCCATGGTCTCGATGATTGATAACCCGCAGCCAGGCACTGTCAACTTAGGTGTCGGATTTTTTCCGTCTTTGATGGCAAATTTTGGTTATCCACCACCTTCCAATGATCTAAGGTTTATTTTGGTCATCCCCTACCAACTGAAGGCTGCAAATTTTCAAGTGTTGTCTTTCAAAATGAGTTACTTTCATGACCCATGAACTCTACCTTCGCCATCAACTTCTATGGAAGGGGCAAGGAACCTTGGCATGGGAATGGGGTTCATGAACCCAAAACACCTCGACGAACCTTGATCCAACTCACCCACATGAGCTAGATCATGTTCTCGAACCTATTTGGGCTCAAGACTCTCTCGTCGCTCAGGACCCTTTGGACTTAATCTTTCCCTCTGACAAGGCGATTCTAGAGGCAATGAATGGTCAAAACAAACCTTCAGATGATCTTCATCATAGATATTACTTCTTACTCAAGATCGAGAGAATAGAGGCAGGAGAGTTTGTTATGACCATGAATAGAGATACTCCTTGTCCTATTAACCCTTCGGCTATGAACATAGTATACATTGAGGGAAACATGGAAAGTATTACTGCAACTATTCCTATCGATATCTCTAAAACCCCTGGCATCATGGAGAATGTCTTTGTCGGAGCATTTTTATCCCCTGAACATATTTGAATCTACACCGAATTGTTTAAGGAATCCTGTGACGTTTTTTCTTAGTCTTATCAGGAGATGCCAGGAATCGACCCATGAATTGTTGAAAATAAAATCATGACTTATCCTGATGTCAAATTGATTCGATAGAAGCTTCACCCAAAAAATCCTCACAAAGAAGTGGCAATAAAGGTTGAAGTAGAGAAAATCCTCAAAGTTGGTTTCATCTACCACATGCAATTGACAGAATGGGTATCGAACCTTGTTCCTACCAACAAGAAGCAAGGAATGATTTGCGTATGTATGGATTTCCGTGATTTGAACAAAGATTTCCTGAAATACAATTTTCCAACCCCGTTTATTGAGAATATCTTCAATGAATGTGTGGATTGCGAGGTATTTTATTTCATGGGCGGTTTTTCGGTTTATAATCAAATTCAAATCAAACCCGAGGACCAACATAAAATGGATTTTATTTGTCCTTGGGGTACTTTCACGTATCGAAAAATGCCTTTTGTCCTGAAGAATGTGGGAGATACATTTTAGTGGGCCATGTCATTTTCTTTTCATGACCTCAAACACAGTCGAAACGTAGCTGGATGATTTGGCATCACGTTCTTGCAAGGGATTCGATCACCCCCCCCATTTACAACTAATCTTTGAGAGGTGTCACTACTATCGGATTCACTTGAATCCAAACTAGTGTAGTTTTTGTGTGACATTGGGTCTTTTATTTGGTTTCAACATGTCAAAAAAAGGGATCATGGTTGATCCTATTAAGTTTGAGGCAATAGTTCAATTGCCTCCCCCACGCACAATTCCCCAGCTTTAGAGTTTACAAGGGAAAGAGGATTTTCTTCGGTGTTTTGTCGCTAATTATGCTGATATTATGAAAGGGTTCATGTGTCTTTTTAAAAAGGGAGTCCCATTTTGTTGGGATGAAGTAACACAATGCTCTTTTGATGCGTTGAAATGTACTATGACATTTTCCCCTCGGCTCAGTCCTCCTAATTACGACAAGGATTTCTTGTTATATGTGGTTGCCATAAAGTGTAGAATCAACATGGTATTGGTATAAGAGGATGATGTGCTCGAAGATCACGTTATTTATTATCTTAGCCGAGGCCTAGTTGGACCAGAGCTCAACTACTCACACGTTGAGAAACTTTCCTTGGCAGCTGTTCACATTGTCCAATGGTCCTGTCACTATGTATTACTTCGCAAGACAACCGTCATTTTTTGTCATCAACCCTTTTCAATATGTGTTAACATGATGGGTCATCGGTGGAAACATCAGTCGATGGATAGTTAACCTACAAGCGTTTGAATTGGATTTTGTTTCGGTGAAATATAAGAAGTCCTTGGTTTTTGCAAAGTTAATCTTGGAACTGATGGTCAAAAGTGGTGATGTTTCGCTAGAAGAGTCACCCATTAACGAAGATATTTTTCCGATCGCATCTTTGAACCCTTGGTATGGAGATATACTTGTGTATCTTCAGACTTTGAATTGCCCCTCTTCTACTTCTCGCAATGAGCATCGACGAATACGACACCAAGCATGGAACTATCTCATCCTCAATGAAACTTTGTATCATCGAGGGGTAGATTGCATTCTTTGACGATGTCTTACTCATGAAGAAACAAAGCTTGTTTTGAATGACTATCACACAGGAGCATGTGGTGGTCATTTTTCTGGGTTGGCAACAACCCAAAAGATTCTTCACGCAGGATACTTATGGCCTTCGTTAATCAAATATCATGTTGAGGTGGTCAAGAAGTGTCACCTGTGCCAAATCTTCTATCGAAAGATGTGGGCACACCCTGTGCCTATGTTTCTTGTTATTGTTGTCGATCCCTTCACCAAGTGGGGGATTGATTTCACTACATCTCACCCGACTTCTTGTAGGGGGAATGTCTATATCATCATAGCAATCGACTACTTTACTAAGTGGTTCAAAGCTATGTCGACGTTTAAGAATGACAGAGAAACTGCTTCCCTTTTCATTTTCAATCAGATAGTAGCTAGATTCGGTATCCCGAAGGAGATTGTCACTGACCATGGAAGTCACTTCGAGAACAAAATGATGACCGAATGAAAATTAAATCTTGGGTTTAAACAGGAACATTCATCACCCTATTACCCACAAGCGAATGGTCAGGTAGAAGCTGCGAATAAGTCTCTCAAGACTATTCTGTAGCGAACCATCAATTTAGCCAAGTCAAATTGGCATTTGACGTTATATTCGACGTTATGGGCTTATCGAAATTTTGTAAAGACTGCTACTAGTTTTTCACCTTTTCAACTTGTCTACGGGATGGAGGCAGTCTTTTCCATTGAATGTCAAATTCCTTCTCTGAAGTTGGAAGTGGAACTATTGCCCGAAACTACACTGCTTGAGGAATGACTTTTATATCTTGAGAAACTCGATGAGAAACATCGAAATGCAGCCTTGACTAACGATTCTCATAAGCAACGGGTCAAGTGTTAATATGATTGGTCCATCCGCCCTCGAATTTTCTCCAAAAGTGATCTTGTCCTAGTCTATGACCAAGACAAATATCCCTTGGGGGCAGGCAAGTTCAAACCCACGTGGTTCAGACCTTTCATTGTGAAAGAGTTATTAGAAAAGGGTGCTTACCTTCTGGTTTATTTCGAGGGTAATGCATTAACGGAGACTAGAAATGGGTTCTACCTTAAGAAGTATTACACTTAGGTCGGTCACTTGGGTGTGGGTTCTTGTATATATGTATAGTTTTTTATACATTTTTGTCTCTTTTGTTTTATGGATGTGTAGTTATTTATGTTCTCTTTTTCATTGTGGAATATGTCGAAGTGAATCGAAAGTTTATGTTGGGTTCATAGACGGCGCTAGCCGACACACTCAGAGGCTTGCTTTCGCAACTTGGGTGATTTTTAAACCTAGTAGTCAGTTGCTATCTTCTGGAGGTATTTGTTTAGGAGAAGAAGCCAATAATGTTGTCGAGTATAGTGCAGTGATATAATTACTACGTGATGCCTTGTCACATGGTATTTCTCAGCTCCAGGTTTACTTATATTCTCAATTGGTCGTGTCCCAGTTAAATGGGGTTTACTGTGTTTATGATCCCACTCTTCACAAATGATTCCTTAGGGTACATTTCTTAGAACGATTTTTTGATTATATCACTTATATTCATGTTCCTAGGAGATTTAACCATCTAACTAATACATTAGCTAAACAAGTATTATATTGGCATGTTTCTCACATGTAAAAGTAAAACACACACATACACATGTAAATACATTTGTAAAAATGTTATCCATAAGACAAAAAAGATGTATATATATATATATATATCCAAAAAAAAATGTCACAGGTATAAAGTGGCATTAAATCCTCAAATAGTCACTATACATCATTGGGATTAAGCCCTCAAATACATAGTACAAAAAGTGCCCTCGGCACATAAGTGGTCTAACACTATCTAAGGTCTAGGCTTATTGGCCCTGCTGTAGTGAAATATGGTGTTTGAAGGACACTAGAATAGCTGGATCCAAGTCCTGGGCACCCCCACTACATGTGGTTGCATATATGGGGGAATGTCCTCGATTTATGCCATGGGTACTGCACAAGTGAGAGCCGTGAGGTTTCTCTCTACTCGTCGCAACACTCTCTCAACCTCTTTGGCTGGGGGTCCTCCTGCAGTTGTTGGTCCTCCCTCTACTACTGGTCCAACCTCTAGTTGAAGACGATGCCTAGTGCTGGCAAAGTTTGCTGGATGAACAGGTCCCACATATGTATATAACAAATCGTTAATTTAGTACTCTTACATACACATAAAAAGGATAATATATATAAAAAGTTTAAAAGTTTAATAAATTTTAAAAATGTGCTACCTATCTCACCATTCTCCTCGCTATGGGGCACGAGCATGTTAAGATCTCTCAGGAAGCTAATCCCTACATAGGGATAGTCCTCTATGACCAGAATCTGACAGGCCCACCAGTCAAAGAATTTTTCATCATACGCCTCCTGGGTTCTTCCTCCACCCTGTCTAGGAAGAAAAACTACTCACCTGCACAATGTTGGGAAGGAGGTAATATTCCCTCGTACTGTATCTCTCAGGATAATACTAGGCACTCTCGAAGAAGAAGAACGAGCATAAAACTATGTTGAACCCGAAGTTCATTTTTGTCCTCCTACTACAGTCTATAAGATGTTTCTTCATGCATGTTAGCATGGTAGTACTCCAGTTGAAAATCGTATCCTCTAAACACTGAACTGCATAGTGCATCTGTGAATAGGAGGCCTGATGCAGTGTTTTGGATCCTGTGATCCGCTCGATCATGAATAAAATGATGTGAAGGGAGAGGCTGGTAATGTTGTGAATCGACACCTGAGAACCTACTTTCTTGGTACCAGCCTCACAGTACATCCTGTTGTAGTCCTCAATGTTATACGACCCTGGAGGAAAGGTCCTCAAGTTGACTGATTCCCCTCTCCTAGAGAGGTCAGTCAAGAAATAGATATCCTCTATGGTTGAGGTCAATGATTGACCCTCTAACATAAACGCCTCTGCATCAAGGTGCCAATACTCCACCAAAGTATTGAGAAAATTTGGTTATGCCCTCATGAACGAACACTGGAAAAATTTCCACAAGCTAAATTGTTTTAGCATCGCAATGGCCCCAGGATCCTCCTTGACCAAAACGTCAAGCTCATCATGTTCCCTTTCTTTCCAGTGAACATGCATCCTGTCACACACAAGTTGGAGAGGTTTTAGTCTTTAATTGTTTCTTTTTTTAACATTAAAGAGGGCGTAAGTGATATTCCTTTAGGAGATTTGTGCATGTACACGAGTTGAGTATTAATCTACCTGCATACACTCACTAGTACATATGACCAAATTTGCGACGATTTTTCGTCGATATTGCCACACTTATCCATCGTAATTTCCACAAAAGCCGATATTTTTTTTCGTCGAAATAATTTCGTCACTATATCCACGATCCAAGTGTGCATGGAAACATCGACGAAATAGGCGCTCCATGTGTCACCACCTTCAATATCGGTTAACCCTATGCATCGTCGCAATTACGACGAAATTACGTCGCAATAACAACGAAGAAATGTGGCAATTACGATGAAAATTTATGCCAAGACAATAACTTACGATGTAGATGCTGAATGTGCGACGCAAAACCGTCTGAACTTGTGACGAAAATAGGTGGAAATATCGACAGAAATATATCTCAAAACCAAACTTATGACGTAGATGTTGTATATGCGACGAAAATTTGTGGCAAATTGCGACAAAATTTCATTGCTATAGCGACGGTTGTGGTAAAATATTAGATATGTTTCCGACGAACTATCGTCGATCTTGCGATGATGGCTTTAAGTTTTAAAAAAAAATTACATGAGATATGGTTTTACCATATTACATTGTAATATGGTATACCATATTGTATGCCATATTACAATGTAATATGGGAATGCCATATTACATTGTAATATGGGATTCCCATATTACATTGTAATATGGCAATGCCATATTACATTGTAATATGGCATTACTATTACATTGTAATATTCTAATATTCTAATATATTGTAATATATATATTCCCTACAAATAATATAGGCACATATCAACCAAATATTGTAAGAATGTGTTATAATGAAGTTGGATTAGAAGTAAGGATACCAATATGACAATATACACAAAGAATAATTTGGAATATTACTTTCAAAAAAACACATGGATTGCATGAGTGAGTCATTTGCAATTTATA
>JZKD02S1673642.1:451848-468551 GCA_000966675.3 Picea glauca | reverse complement strand
AATGTAGCGTCAAATTAGAGTTACAATTTAAAATAATGCATGATTTTTTCAAAAAAGATATATAATATTAAATCACAAAAATAAAGTAACAATATACCACAAAAATGCGTTAACCCGGGATCATCATGAATTGTCCATGATAGTATTCCATGGAATTGAAATCGTCTTTGCCCTATTGGTCTAGAGATGTCATACATAGTGAGTCAGCCAACCCATAACTTCAAAAACTCATCGATGAGAGGCTCAATATATACGTTCATATCTTTAACCTGGTACCTACCTGATTGCTTCAAACTACTGCATGATTAATGATACATATCTAGATGTCGTGATATATAAAAGAAATAATTACCATGCACAAAACAAATAAATGAAATATTTTGACATGCTTTAAAGAAAATAAAAGATAATTAAATACCTGGAACAATCATTGCCAACATTGTGTGCTCTCTCTTGATCGACATCCAAGGAGGAAGGTTATTATTTATAATAAAAGTAGGCCACACTGAGTACACAAAACGAAGCTCTCCAAATGGATTGACACCATCAACTACCAACGAAAGTCTAACATTACGAGGTTCTTATTTAAAAATTGACCACTTTTCTTCGATGTAGTTCAATGCAGAACCGTCTATAGGCATTCGAAGAACATCGTCTCAACTTCTATTCTTTGCATGGAAATCCATAAACTATGCTATACTTTGGCACCTGAACAACTGCTGGAAACGTGGAATTATCGGAATATAATGAAGAACTTTGTGAGACACCTTCTTTGATGCTTGATAGGTTTGATATCTACTTATTTGACATTGTGGGCATTCATTTTCTAATGCATATTGTCCATAATATATGATATGATCATTAGGACATGCATCAATAGCCTGATAGTCCATTCCAATTTCTTTCATAACACGGATATTTCTTGATATGTGCGTGGAAAAATATTTGACATCGGTAATAGAACATCACCTAACAATCTACAAAATTATAAACAAAAAGTCAATGTAAACAATATTAATAATCAATATATCATCCAATATACTAATTTACAAATTATAAAACAATAGCAATATAGGAAAAAATTGAACCTTTTAAGTATTTGTGAACATGCAGGCATAAATAATTAACAAATTAAATACCTTAGTATCTGGGTGAGACATGTATTTGATAAACCATTCAAAACCTTCAGGTTCACCGACAACAATATAAAAGATAAAAGATTTGTTGTTGAGCCTTCATAAAGAGGTTGACGTGACTTCTCGAGTAGAGGATCACCATCATGACTATCATCCCGGTTGTCCTCATCCATTGGAGCAAATGTGTCTTGGATCAGTCTATGTATCTCATCTTCCTGATTTGAATCACTAACATTATCTCCATCCATATCATCATTAATAACTTGATCAACAACTTCAATATTCTGATCTCGAAGTTCATCTCTATGTAAAGTAGTATTTCTACTAGTACTTGACAAATAACTCTCTGGAGGTCGACACTTTGGGGGCATCATTTATATATTTAAAAAAAACATAGAAAAGTTAGTGTGTATAGAAAATATAAAAATCCCAATAAGAAATATTACTAAAATTCATGAAATATTGATTATTACAGAGAATATATTAAATATTTAATCCTCTTACCAAGGGACGATATTCATAACCCCCTTCGGCGTGCCCCTTCTCCCTACAATGTCTTTGGGTTGTTGTTATTAAAAGTCTTCTATTTTTCAAGCCTCTGCAATCATAGCAAGAGAAATAACATTTTCCATTGCCCCTTGCCTCTAATGTCGCTCTTAACCGAGCAAGCTTCCTGTCATTTTCGTTCATTGTGAAAAATCCTTGTCCTTACAAGTAATTGTCGTACCTACACCATACCAAACATTACGTTGTCAATTTTTTATATTTTGGCCACTCCTTTTGATTATGATATGTTTATTTACAGTGACCTACATCTTTATAATAAGGTCAACATCTTTATAATAAGGTGATCATATGTGTAGAGGATCAACATCATGATGACGTAGATAACATCTTTATAATAAGTTCATATGTGTACAAATGTTTTCTTTATATAATAATGACATATATACCTAACATAAGTTTAGGGTTAGTGTTTATGTATCTTATTAGTCCCTGCTAAAGTAGGGAATATAACAATCAATTACTATCATTTCACCGATCAGAGTTGATTTTCAAGAGCAATTCCATATCTTTATCAATGAAAAGAGAGAGAGATTATAGCTACAATTGAAGGGAAAAGGGTATGTGGATTACATAAACCTAGAATATTATGGAATCCACATATCCTTTTCCATAGAATATACTAACTAGATCCAAAAACCAAAGACATGAAATATGGTACTACAGATATTATAATATATTATCAAGGAAAAAACAAGCTAAATGCAAATTGGACATTTGAAAAAAAAATTACAAGTTAAATGAGTACATCAATAAAAAATAACATACTAACCTTGCAAGTTCAAAATCCGAGCTATGTAGATCAAGAATTGGATTTGTTCAACCGGTGGGTGACGGGAAAAATAAACAGCTCAAACAAAAGCCAAGAACAATGTCACAACTATAGCAATTGTGTTGAAAAGTCTCTTAAAGTCACATATATATAGATAAAATAGTCAACTAGCCATTAAAACCGACCAATGAGATAGGAAAAATTTTCATCGGTATTGCCACGAAAGTTCGTCGCAAATCCAGACTAGGTTAAATTAAGATTTTCATGGATTTTGCGACCAAGTTGTGTGGCAATATTGACGAAAATCCCGCCTTGTTTAAAAAATGATGAAACTAGTGGAAGCGTGGAAAATTTTCGTGGAATAATCCGCCCATATGTAGTAGTGACTATAACTTATCCACTGCTCAAAGATGCCATTTATCTTTATAATATACATAATTATATGTACCTGAGATATTTTCCATGCTATTTATCATTTGTTACCTAGGTTATTTTCCACGTCTCATACAAAAAGATAGCAATCAAAACAAAAATTGTGCAATATGGATAACGTGGATGTTTGCTTCATCCCCACCAACTCCACTTTATCTCTATCTTCTAACATGGAATCCCAACACTTCTCCTCTACAAGTCAGCCTATACATATCTCTTTTTTGTTTTGTTCATGTATTTACTTTACTTGACTTATCATCCACTGTGTCATTGTTTGAAATGGTGTCTTCATTATGTGGTTAAATTAAATTATGCAGGAAGTCGAATATGATATGACGCAATTTCCCATATCTAATTTTTTAATTTGTGGTAGAAGTTATTGTTATTGCGTGTAAGCTATGTCAACAATGTGGATTGGTGGTGTATATCTTGGCTTTTGTTCATCTATAAATATGAGTGCAGACGGTGTAGATTATGAAACCTATAGTGTTGTGAAAGTTAAGTACTCGTGAGTGCATAGAGGAGGAGAGGAGAAGCTCTGGTACTCTCTCTGCATTAGCAATTTGTATATAGAAAAGGGCAGGGTGGGTTTTTTTGGAATAAGGTTTTTAATTTGATTATCAATGGGGAAGGTAATTGATAAATCGAAACCCTATATACCAATGATATCCCTATATTTTGGATATGTGGGTATGAATGTTATCACTAAATTTTCTCTTAACAGAGGGATGAATCACTTTGTGCTTGTAGTGTATAAGCAGTTGCAATGGGGAAGCTAATTGAGATATAGAAACCCTATATACCAACGATATCCCTATCATTTCGATATTCAGGTATGAATGTTATCACTAAACTTCCTCTCAATAGAGGGATGAATCACTTTATGCTTGTAGTGTAGAAATACAACTGTTATGGCTGTCCTTGCCCCTTTTTCCTTCTTCTTTGAAAAGGTTGCTACTAGGGTCCTTCTTGCTAGGGTTGCTGAAAGTGGTTGTTTCTAGGGTTTTCCTTGCCCCTTTTGTCCAATAAATTATGTTATCCCTAGTTCCTAGAGATAACTAAGGATATGATGTCTCTAGGCCCTCAGGTTGCAAACATGGAGTATTGAGAGACAACTTGACCAACAAGATCCACTTGCATAGACAAAGACCCACCTTGCCACAACAGTTCCGGGTTTATCATGAGGATATCCACCACATCAACTTGCTTCCGAAAGACATTGGGTCTTGCTTCATGAGGTAGAAGCTAGGTATTATCGTGAGTGTCATTTCAATATTTGAGGCATTTGAGTTTGTTTCATTTTAAACTGCATTTGATTATGTAACGTCTGCTTGGAAATTATTCTCTTTTCGTTCTTTCACCTTGGTGGTTGACATTGCACCCTAGTAAGTGGGTCACTCTTTGGGATAGCCTTTCTACTGGGAGGTCCTACTAACGAGTCATTGTGCCATTCCCAAACATACTTGTCACTTTTCACACTTCATCCCCTCATCTCCTTAACTTTTCGGATATCGGGTGTACTGACCCAAGAAGGGAGTGTCCCTCATTTCATGGGAAGAAGGGGTTGAAGTCCTAGAGGCTTGTAGTTGGAAAAGGATAAAATACAATCACAAACCTTCTATATGCTCGCCTAGGAATCCCGAGGACAATGAAATGTCTCTCATAAGAAACTGAAAAATAATTAATACAAAATGCCAACCAAGGTGGAGCATGTGTGGGCACTACTTTTAATGCTTAGGTAGAAAACCCACACATGGATTCAACTTGGGGAAGCATGGTGTGACCATGGTAGAGTCAAGCTGGGTACTATTTTTCATTCTTAGGTAGAATCCCCTCCTTGTATTCAACTTGGAAACATCTTAAAATAAAAAAATGAAATAAATGGGCTTGTAAAAAAGTTGCATTGAAAATGAAGGTGCAACACACCCTCTACAAAGGAACCCATAAATGAGATACTATGATCCCTTGTATGTCATGAACTCCATGCCCAAGAATCATGCCCCCATCCATGTCACTTTGTCCACATGTCTTAGAGAGGGGCCCACTTGGGAAACACTACTAAAATTGAGGTATGATTCACCCAATAGGTCGCTTTGTCAACCCTTCCATACCCAAACTTGGAAAATTGCATAGTGTCTTTGAGAACTTGTTTATTTTGATGAGTTGGTTTTTGATGTACATGCTTAAATGGATATTTTATTGACTTTATGTACTTATCATGATTCATTTGAATTAAGATCCTTGGAAGTTGTATTCATTGTCTTTGCAAGGCCTAGTTGGTGGACAAATTTGGAAGAACAAGCCTAGCTTAGGCTTCCTTGGGGCTTTAAACCCACAAGTTGGATACCATGTCCCATGCACCAGATGATAATGCTAGCCTTTGGAGGCACAAGGAGACACCATGGAGGACCTAACCCAACCCTTCACTAACCCAACGATTTGAGGAGCTTGATGTCACCCTAGGGCTAGGGTTTGGGGTGGTTGTGTTGATTGACTTGAAATTTGGCACAGTTTGATGGAAGAAGGCATGGATTGAACGAAGAAACCCTAGTGAATGAGAGGGAGGCCCTAGAAGGCCCAAACACTTCCATCTTCTACTCTAACTACTTGCAAAATATGTCAAAACATCACCCTAGAAGAGGGATGGCGTCACTCTATGGTTTCTTATGTGCATTTTTAAGGTTAAATTTTAATTTTATAATGTAAAGGGGAAAGGTAAGGATTTTTGACCCCTTACTTTGTGGTTTAACCTAAAATTAAGTGGAAAAACACTTTTAGTATAATTTGTACAAATAGAGATCACTTCTATTTCATTTTATCATAACTCTCCCTCTTGTGAGAGGATACTTGGCTTAAATTTGTGCCCTACTTGGTAAATTTTATCTATCTCTCTTACTACTATCTCTTGCTATGGTTTTCTTTGGCTATTGGATGAATAAGTAAAACACTATCTTTCTTGGAGGCTATTTCTTGCTTTTATGGTGGATTTTCTTGGTTAAAAGGAGTTTATCTTGTTAATGCTTGGAATATGTAAGGAATCTCTCTTGTTATTGCTTATTTTCTTGGTTACAAGGTTAATTTGATAGTATTTTGGGGAGTATAAGGGAACACAACCCCACTAACACCATCATATTTTTCTTGGAATAATTTGTTCCATAAGGGAATACTAGGAGAAGTAAAAGGGTTTATACCCTCCTAGGTTTTTCCCTAGCTAGTTTTTCATGCCTTGGTGAGTAAAAGGGATTACACCCCCAAGGAAGTAACACAACTATATCTTTAATTTTAAAGAATACATAACCCAATAGTTAAAGACACTAATCTCTTGCATTGGAGAAATAAAATCATTGCATTGGGATATGTAGAATTACGAGATATTGAAATTGTTTAAGTTGGAATCTTTTCTGCATGTTAAAAGCTTGTCAAGTCTACTAGGATGTCTTATTTCTCCAAGGATTTATTGGTGCTGTAATAAATTTAAGCTACAACCATTAGGGTTACAACAAATCACTTCACACTTTCTAAATTTTCTCATCTTCTAACCATCAAATTTTGCTAGAAAGTTGCCAAGTTAATCTACTAGTTATTGTGCTTCTTTTGGGTGCTTTACTTGCAAGTTTTGGTGGTTGTATTTTCTGAAGTAACATTTTTTTGCTACAGCCATAAGGTTGTAGAAATATATCTTCAATACTTACATAAAACAACCTTTAAATGTTGCTAAAGTATTGTGCTATCATACTTGACTTTCACTAGTAATTGCTAGTTAGTCTCTTACATATTTACTTGGACTTTTAGTGACTTGTTTAGAAACTATTACATTTATTTCATTGTTTATTTTTATCATTATATACTACTTCTAATTAGAAAAACAAGCTTCAATTTCTTGTCTATTGGATTTTTCGGCTTGTATCTTGTCTTTTCTTGTGTCTCGAGCATGTATAATCATCTTCTCGAGGTACTCGAGCACTTGGCAACCATTGATCACCTCTGAAAATCCTTTCCAAGCCATCTTCCACTTAGTAACTTGAACTATAGGGGAATAAATTCCATAGTCTCACTTTCCATCTCATTTCCCCCTAGGGTCACCCAGGATTTCTCCCTTGTGTTGGATTCTTCCTTCACTAAAGCGAGGGGAGGGTTTATTTGAGGTGACAGTGGGTAAAATCTCCCACCATTATCATCATCTTGTGGATTGGGTTGGTATTTTCCCAACCTACAATTTTCATGATAACATTTTGGTGTTGTTTCCTGGGAGGATTTTGAATCCTATTTCATTTCCTAACGACACTTTGGAAAGCTTCCTTCCCAAATCCTTTACCCTTAGCTTGCCTGACGACTCCACTTGAAGGATGTTCCCCTTTGTTTCTTGATCAGTTGCTCTTGAGGCTTAGCTAGCGACTCCACCTTCCAAGAACCCACCTTTCCTTGTTTTCCCCTTTCCATCTTTTGATGAGACTTGATCTCATCTAGAAAATCCATTAAGGTGTCTTTTCAGTCAATGGAATTATGGAAAAATGAGATGAAACCTTGTCCAGAACTTGTCATGCCTCGAGGAGGGAACTTTTACAAATGGAAACGTAAAAATATGTTGATGAAGTTGTTGAGGAACTGATGAATATTCTAAAAGATTTATTTCAAAAATTCGTCGAAGAACTAGCCCTTGAGGATGAAGAAATGCTTGAAGGAAAAATGCACGAACAAAGTTACCAAGAAGGTTTTGATGAAGTTTCTCATGTTGAATATCCAGACAAGACATTTGATGAAGATAAATTTCTTATATCCTCCCTTCCATTTGATGAAGAGTCTAGGTCTATGTTCCTCCTGCAAATCAAGAAGAGAACATGATGAGTTGTGACCCTTTTGAAGATCTTGATGATACTTTATTCCATGAATTTGGAAGTGAATAAGTATTAGATGATCCCTTAGATGCGACAGATCCTTTTGGGAAAATGAAAACAAAGCACTTTCTATTAAGGATAAATCCCCTTATGATGAAGAGGTAATGGAGGGGCATGCCCATGAAGAGAAAGAGGAATTATGATGAGGTACAACATTTTGAGAAACCTTGTAAGACATTGTTATATTTTGTCCTTCTTGATGAAGGTGTGGATATCTAGCCTTTATTTCCTCTCGCACATGAAGATGAAGAAGAAACTAATCACAATAATGAAGAATATGAAGATCCAACTGAAGCCTCCTTAGCCTTTGTTCTTCCTACACACGAAGAAAAAGAGATGGTCATTTTCAGTCATACTGACAATATTATGGTTGATGAGCATATAGACACTTTAATATTGACTAGGAGGTGCACATGGGATTTTGGTCATTTCATTTATGATAGAGACCCCATTTACAACATTGAGGGTAGTTCTTAAGAAAAGGGGGTCCAATTGTCATGTTTAGAGGAATGTTCATCATGCGTATATGATTCATATGTTTGGTAGCCTGATGATGATATGGTAACAAATTTTTTCCAGCCATTCGAGGATGATCTGTCACAACATTTTTAGGGTGATTTTCAATCATCCATTCAGAGTTGTGATGCATATACTTTTGGGGATGTAGACTTGTTCTATGAGGAATTTCAACCACCTTCATCCTCAATTTCATATGAACACTAGGACGTATCCATCCCCTAACAATAAAAGGATCACTCTACAAAGAGAAAATATTTTCATCTTGGGGATTCTTACAAGGACTCACAGTTGAAGAGGAAACATTTTTCTTTATCTAGAACTAAGCATGTCCCTTACCTCATTTCTTCTTATCAAGGAAATCATGGGGTCTTCTTGGGATATTTCATATCTTCTCAGTCTTCAGGAAGTAGTGATCAAGCTAGCGGGGATGAAGATGAGCCATCATCTACATATGGTATCCCTCTTCAGAAATGGATTGATCAAGCTTGTGGATATCCTTTTAGGAAGGATTTCCAATATGATTGGAATTGTGGTTGCTCTTTTCAACAATATTTCCTCCCTCCCAACCATATCCATGAGTTTCATTTCATGATTGATTATATGTGCTCATGATTATTATGTGCTCAATTTATCCTTGTTGTATTGAATGATTAAGCACAGGAGGAGATACCTTAATGAAAAAATGAACAGATGGTTGTACTAGTTCTATGACTTCACCTAACATCACCTATCACTTGATCTTTAGGGCCGAAAGGCCCTAGTTAAGTAGGTAGGTAATATTGATTTCTTGCATTTGCATATTGATTTCTCATGGTATTTTAGTTTCATTTCATCTTTGAATTTCATTTTTATCTACTTGCATTATTGATTTACATGTGTCTCTTTTCATCATATTACATGTTTAGCTTAGAAACTTTTGAAAAAATGAAAATTTTTCTTTCTATATTAGTTGTTATAATGAGATTTGATGTATATGGACGAGGGGTGATAGAGACACCCTAGATTTTAGAGTTTTGTGTTTCAGAATAGGCACAAGTCCACCAAGAGATGTTGTGGTTATTGTTATAGAAAGATTTGCCTCACCCCATGCAATTTGCTCAAAAGGCCTTTTCCATTTCCCTATGCAGACTTGAAATTCCTTTTTGCAGTTCCAAGAGATAAAAGTTGTAATTTTACACATATACGCTCCCTAAAAACTATACAACATGCGTATATGCAGGTTTCACCATTACAACATTTGTACATCGGGTTTTGTGCCAAAAATTAAAAAATTGGGTCGGGTTTCCATGTCACGTCACAAGATCCACGATCCTTGACCTTCCATATACTCGAAACATTCTGACTCGACCCTTTAGTTCCTTTTGAAGGATATAAATGAGCCATATCCGAGTTATGGAAAAGAGGAGGATAATTCAACTTTGACAGAAAAGTTACTCTGGAGAAATTATTCACTTCATATTGAGTGTGCATCCCTTTGTCCTTTTAAGTCTGAACACATTGTTTAGCCCCCAAGCTCTTCCCTATTTGATGGAGAACCTCATTGTCTCTCTTATATGAGATTTCCTTTGGTGGAGGCCCAACTAGAAGGGACTTAGTTTCTCAGTTCTGAGATGTGCTGACACAAAAGTTTGTCATTCATACACTTTTGTTGTTCATATTTTAATAGAAAAACTCTTTTTTCGTCCAATTAATGTCTTGCAAATATTTGAATTGTTATTCCATGGGTGCATTTGTTATGAATATTGATGGATTATGCTATTATATGTGCCAAATTTATATATTATCATGATATTCTTGCATATCTTGGTTGTTGAGGACAAGTTGCAGGTGTATAACTTTGAGTCAAGTGCTCAATGGTGGATTTCATCAAACGTCTGGATGAGGTAGGATCTTTATCGTGTCTCATTAGCATGCTTGTTTATATAGCATACTTGAGATTAGAGTTGATTTCTACTGTCATTTCCATCTGTTGTGGTTTACCCCATGCCATAGAGTGATTTTCGTTGTAACAAAATTGGTGACCATACTGCGGAAACAATCTTCTTTTCGAGGTTTGGAATGTTTTTCTCCTTTGATTTCTCTTAGTTATCTAGAGTTTCTTGTCGTATCATTGCTTCATAGCCTTTTTTAATTTTGAGTCTGAGTTTCTTGGCCTTATCCTTAACCTGGTAGTGTTTTTATACATATACGCAGGTTTTCCCTTGACAGACGCAAGTTGTATTTCTATAGGGAGCATACATACGTGGTTTTATCCTGAACAGTCGTGTACATCATCCTTTTTTGTTTGATTTTTGAGTTTGATGTTTGTTGGGTAAGTTTAGATGGTTTCTGAGTCTTCTTAGGTCTGTTTCATGACTGTTAAGTTCCTGCAGAGTGATAGGAAACCTTTCTTTGGTTGAATTTTCGAGCGGTTTTTATTTCTCATCTTCCTTTTCATTGGTTGTCCTTGCATCCAGGGATGGGTGTTTGCTTATTGATATTATACGTGGTTTGTCTCTGAATTCTTACAGTGGGATCTTTATATCGATTTGTTGTTCAGTCCTTGCATTTTCATTCTTTTATATTGAAAATACAAAAAATATATACATTTTGTATTGTTAGCATTTGGTCTTTTAGGTTCTTATCATTGATATTAGTACATGTATGGAAATATTGCATCTTATTTGAAATCGCAGAATTGAATTGAAAGTTGCATTTTGAAAACCTCTCGGCTATTGAAAATTGAAGTTAGGAATTTGCATTATATTCATATTCATTTCTTTTACTTGCTGAGTCATAACATCATCAGCTTCACAACCACACCTTTTGAGTAAAAAAACCACTAAAAATAATGCTGATAAATTTAAAATTGATTAGAAACGATTTTATTTTTCAGGGTACAGAAAATAGATTTAGATTTAGAGCTTTCGAATAGGATTTTTTGAGTAAACTTCTCCAAGGCTATTAAACAGAACATAAGTGTCTGACTAAGGGAGTGGTGAAATCCATTGTATAATTGGTGATGTCAGGAGGCTCCGCTCATAATGAAATTAAGAATGAGGTCACATGAAGTTGGTTGAGGAGATATCCCTCCAATAACTCCTTAGTGTCAGAGATATTTCTAGGGATCTATTCATATATGGGGGTCTTGCTAGTGCCTTTACCTCTGTGAGAGTCGATGTTTTCGATATTTCGGGCTTTTCTACCCTACCCATACGGTGGACCTGACTTATGACTTTTCTTTTGCACATTGGTTATATCGTGGTGACTTGGTTTCTTGACATAGGTATCCACATAGGTTACTTGCAGGGGTTATTCTGCAGGTACCCTAAGTCAGATAAGGGTTAGATAGCACACAACCTTTATGGAGGATTACCTCTTTGGGGGGATTTGACCAACTGGTTTTTAAGCCCACGAGGGCCCTTATAACTGATTCTTATACCTCCAGTATTTTGAAGGGAGTCTCGGGCCCCTATTGGGCAAGGCATACCTACTTTAAGGAGGGAGGCCCCTCTCAATCACTTTATCTCTTTTGTGTGCATATTGGCATTTTTGATTATTTTGGTGTGCTCTTTGATTGTTAGTTGACCTTAGGATTTGTTTTTATATCGCAAGTCTTGAGTCATCATGGAGCCAGACCAGCTTCCTCACATGTCTCGCCGCTTGTTAAAGTTACCACCGCATCTTGAGTCTTTTCCTTCTAAAAGGCATAAAGTTATCAAATGTGGTACACACACCTCCACCTACGAGACTTGTTGTCATACAAATATGAGTACTAAGTCAAGTAAAAACTATATTGGGAGTCCTTAAAGTCCCATACCTACTAAAGTTAATGGTACTCCTTTGATGCCTTCAACCACCATGGTTGTAGTGTCGGAGGTTCCTGTCATCACTCCTGTCTGACCTATAGTTGATAATCAACCTATAGTCACGAACCTTTTTGGGTCTCTTTCTCATTCGTCGGGCTACAATACTCAGCCCATCCCTACAGCATCTAGCCATTTTTCTTATGGTATGCCGAATTTCACATCACAATTTTCATCCTCCATTCCAACGTCTAATCTGAATACTAGTATTGGACTTGGGGGCATGGCTCCTCTTCATATTCCATTATCATTTGGCAGTGCTCATAGTCCCCAAATGAATCCTATAGTTCGAAGACTACCGTCATTTCACCGTGGGTCTAATTCTAGTCTTAATATTCTTGGATGGATTAGCCAACCAGGCAGACAAGATGTTGCTTATGTTTCATCATTTACACCTACCTCCTCCACACCGATTCTGACCATCGCATTTGGCATGAATAATCCTCCTTTATCCTCCAGATTCCCACATGGAGGAGGTCAATTTCACACTTTGGGAAACCCCCAACTTGGAACTACTTCGACTGGGGGAAATATTTACAATCCTCATAATAACATTCCTACCAGAATGGTGCCCAACCAAACCTTTATGAATCAATATGGAGGGGGGTTTCTACAATATCAGATAGGGCCATGGTGCATACCAGAACCCTGGATGGGTTGCAATTCCCCAACAACAATATTTCCCAGGAGCTTGGGGCCATATGCCACAACCCCGTCTCCCTTTTCTCGCCACGCTCAATTTTCCATACTTGTCTAGATTAATGAATGACTCGGTGCATCATGACCCAACATGGACCCCCATCACCACCAAGCTTCCTTTGGATATTTTGAAATTTGAGGGCAAGACTGGTGAGGATCATGGTGATCACGCCACTAATTTTCATCTTTTGTGCTCTTCTATTTCCGTTAACGATGATTCTCTTCGTTTAAGATTGTTTCAACGCACCATCATAGGGGTCACAACAAAATGGTACATAGAGCTACCAGGGGGGACGTACATGACTTTTAATCAGATGGTTTTAGTCTTCCTCATTCACTTCCAATTGTTAGTTCGTTACGACGCCAAAATAGAACTTTTTTCGGCCTTCAACAGGACAAAGCCACCCATATCTCAGATCACATACAAGAGTGGCACAGACGAAAGAGGTTGATCAAGGCATACATTCCTCCAGAGTTCCTATTGGAATGGTTCCTTAAGTCTTTACATCCTTATATTTCGAAGGATGTTTGTACATCTAGTGTTACATCTGAGGAAGAAGCAATTTTTAAATCCCAGCAGTTAGATCTTATATATGCTCATTCTGGGATGTTATACGAAATTCTTCCTGACACACCGAGGTCGACATACAACCCTAGACAAAATCTCGGGCCTCATGCAAATAGAATTGTAGGCTCCACAAATGTTAAATAAGGCATGGATTTTCAAGACCTAAATAAGGCATATCCGAAAGACAACTTACCGACACCTTTCATTGATCAAATTCTCGATGAATGTGTGGGAAGAGAGGTTTTTTTCTTTTATGGATGAATTTTTAGGATACAACCAAATTGAGATTAAACCCGAGGATCAATATAAGATGGAATTTGTTTGTTTTTAGGGTACATTCGCATACTGAAAAATTCCTTTCAGCCTTAAAATCGCTGGAGAAACCTTCCAACGAGACATGACATTCTCTTTTCATGATCTCAAGCATATAGTTGAAGCTTACCTTGATGATCTCGGTGCTCACTCTCACAAGAGAGTGGATCACTCTACCCACCTTTGGCTAGATTTATAGAGATGTCGGTATTATGGCATCCGTTTAAACCTTCACAAGTGCATCTTCTACGTTAGGTCGGGTCGTCTTCTAGGAAGAGATGGTTGGTATGGTTTTAGTTCAGGAAGAAGATGAGCTCCATGAGCACATCATTTACTATCTTAGTCGAAACTTAGTCGGCCCTAAACTCAAATATTCTCATGTTAAGAAGATAGATTTGGCTGCCATTAACGCAGTTCAACGATTACGACACTATATATTTCTTTGAAAAACTACCACAGTTATTGATTTTAACCCATTTCAATAAGTCCTTACTAGGCATATCATAGGGGGAAAATATAATAAATGGATTTTCATCTTGCAAGAGGTTTATCTTGATTTTGCTTCGCCGAAATCTAAGAAATCGCTATTTTTTTTTGAGTTAATATTGGAATTCCCTTGGTTAGATGAGGACTTTATTCATGTCGATTCATTTGCAGATGAAATCATTTTCCTTATCTCGTCATTAGACCCCTTGTATGGAGACATTTTGATCTATCTTCAAACCTTGAGGTTCCTTCAACATCTTTCGAGAGATGATGGACGGTGTATACGATATAAAGCTAAGAACTACCTTATCATCGACGACACTTTGTATCATCTGTTTCACATAAAAAATACTCACTTTGATAGTGTCACAAGTGTCGTCATTACAAAGGTTGCAAGTGTTTCATTTTGCTCACAAGGTCGCAAGTGTTGCATGTTGCTCACAAGTGTCGCAAGTGTCAAAGAAAGCATGCTGCCATGATGCCTATGTCGTGACTATAATGACATGAGAAGGACACTTAAAACACCTCAAACATTTGATTTGGAAGAGGATAAATGAGTCAACAGGCTTACAAACCTTTTGCCATCTGAAAGCACCTCAAAAACTGAGCTTTTGAAGGAGAGCACTCCCCTATACCTCTTCTGGAAGCGTTGGCGCTCCCCCTTACACTGTCTGGGAGAATTATAAAGCTCCTTTGTCCCTTCTGAAAGAGCGCTCCTACCCTCAAGAGCATTGGCTCTCCCCTAAATCCTACTAGGGAGCACTATAACTCTCTAAGTGCCCTTTTGAGGGAGCGCTACCTATTTTAGGCAACAATTGAGTTGTTGAGATGAATGGGGGAAGGATCTTTTCATTCTTAGAAGGAAGTTGAGCTCGAATCCCTAGTATAGCCATAATCTTAGGGCAGGTCATCAAATGAAGGAGAAAAATCCTCACCTTCCCCAAGGATATCTCAAGTTGTTGAACCTCTCCAAGGCTATATAAGCAATTTTTCTCATGGTGAAAGGGGACTGAAAAAGGAGAATCACATCAAACTTATGATCTTATAAGTGGTGCTGGAACAGAGATATTTTGGAGGCAAGATACCTATGATCTCATAGGGAGAAATCGGTGAAGCTATCATCATTCGGATCGTGGATCTTTTGAGAAAGGGGTAGACAAGGAGGACTTGACAAAACTGCTGCAATCCATCTACGACTGTAAGTAATGTTTTGTCCTCATTAATATAATTTGCTTGGTCTGTTTATTTCTAATTCATGTTCAATCTCACATGAATTTGTCTCTTTAGTAGATAGACCTATTTCGGACTAATATTCATAGAGTAGGAAGTGTTCGTACTTTGTTTGTCTACAGGTCTTATCAAGGAGATAAAGATTGGAGCTCAACTCGGAGTGTGCAGGGACAAACACCGGTAAAAGGTACTTCTTTTCTCCTTCCTCCTCACACACTAGTCCATCTATATATAAAAGGAAGTAAATGACCATGATAAGCACTTTCTGTCTTAGAGTTAAGAGTCTAGCTCTTTGAGGAGATCTACCTGTCCGCAGGGAGATTTTCCTTCCACAGAAACTGGCGACTCTGCTGGGGAGGAATCAAAACTTTCTTCGTTTTGTTTTTTCCTCATAGTCCTTGTCTTACATTTTGTTTTCTTATACCTTGTTCACCCCTTTATATCTGATTACATTTTCTGATTGACTCTTCACTCCATCACACTCAACTTGATTGCAAAAGTTCAATTGAAATTTTGGGGTTTTTGGACTTTTTTCTGAGCTTTAGGACTCCAGCACTCCCCTGCCTTGTTTGCAGAGCACCAGTGCTCCCTTAAGCTGCTGGACAGAGCTTTATAATGCTCTAGTGGCCCTTATACCAGAGTGCCAGCCCTTTTTTGCTCAAAAATCTCTTCAAAATTTCCATTTTTTGGAGGTCCAGACCCTGTTTCTTCACTTGCTGAGCTGCTTTGTGATTCAATGATGCTTCCTTTGACCTTTGACATTCTTCCTCCTAAGAAGTAAACACCTTATTGTTCATATTTTATGCCCTTCTTCATTATTTTTGAGTTTTTGTTGTTGAGAGCTTAAAATCAACCCCTTGCTTTCTTCTCTCCTATCCGACTGAGTGGGAACTCTAGTGAAGGACATTAGAAGTCTGTGACTCTTCTCATTTGGTTCTTTGAGGTCATTTGATCGAATTTATTTCTCCTTCCTTTTGCATTTTTGATTTTCTTTCTCTTCTTTTATTGCAAAAGGGTGTGAAATCTGCATTTTCTTGTCTGAATCTCCTTGATCTGAAAGGGTAGTTGGTGGGATAAGTTTCTTCATTGAATTGATCATCATTCGCATGCAAACGACAAAAATTACATCCTAATGATTAGTTTGCATATTAGTTTGCATTTCTGAAATGTTGTAGCATCATATTGGATTTGATTGAGAACAAAATTGATTGAGGGCATTCCTTATCAAGTGTTTGATAGTGAAAA
>JZKD02S1673642.1:440420-451798 GCA_000966675.3 Picea glauca | reverse complement strand
TTAGCAAACCTACATTAGTTTAAGGTGTAGGGCTTTGGAATAGGTTGAAAGGATAACTTTCCAAAGCTATCAAACAAACTTAGTATCTTTCGGTAGGGAGAGTCAAATCCAATTTCCGTATTGGCTTGTTGGGATCCCCCTCTCACATAGGGGTTACGCACAAGGTTGCATTTGGGTGAGTTACGGAGATTATCCCTCCATGGTTCAACTGTTTGTAGTGGTTGGATCATATATTGGGGGTCACTGGAAGGTATACCCATGATTATGTGTGGGAGACTTTCAAATTCATTTCGGACTTGTTATCCTGCCCATACGTTCTGACTGGACTGTCGACTGTACCCGCCCAGGGGATGACTACTATTTGGTGACCTTAGTAGCCACAATCTTTAGGGTCTCACATACGGTGACAGTGAAGGGAAGTCTCACTATACCTGGAACAGACGTTGGTCAAACTCACTCGGGCTCCTTTGAGGGTAAATCCACAATTACTGCGTGGAAGCTTACACCAAGGCGTAAGTCCATTAAGCAGGTTGCCAACATAACTGATCCACTTGCTCTATCCCCGTCCCTTCCTATTTTGATCTCATGATGTTGGATTTCATCACCAACTAGTGGTTTCATCATAGGAAGTTTTGTTTGATTGATTGCTTCTCAGATTCATAGCATGTGTTGTTTTTTTTACTTAGTGGACCTTAGGTCGAGTCAGTGTTAATGGCATCGAATCCTGGGAGTACCAATGGAGGAACCCCTTCTCCTCGGGAACCTTATACCTTTCCTTCATTTGGAAACTTTGGTCCTCCATATGTTGCCACACTGAGTCTTCCAGGACTCACTATCGGATTACCAGTTTGGTTGTTCCCCACTCCGGTGATCCCGAATCCTCCCAATGTTTCAGTTGCATCTAATACTTTGGATGTCAATACACCACCCACACATCAACCTCATGTCAAATTTTCACCTTCTTCATCCATCAATTCTCCTTCCATTTCTCCTTCTTCGCCTAGTGAAAGCTATAAAGCAAGTAGCTAGGTTGATTAGAAGAAGAAGAAACGGAAAGAGAAGAAGAAGAAGAACCCAAAAAGGACAAAGGCCCCAACAACATCAAATGTTGGCTCTAAGAAACCAGTTACTATTGATAGTACTGGGAGTGTTGATGAGGTCAACAAGATTAAAATGAAGACTCCAAAACCCAAATTGCCTTGCAGCCTATGTAAGGGTGACCACTTTCTGAGGGATTGCCTCGGTCTTACCCAGGTCTTAGAAATGTGGTCCTCCACATCATCGGTCTCTGTCAGTCATGTCGATGATACCATGCCAACTAGTGATTCTCAAGTTGGTAAGAAGAAGAAAACTGTCAAGTTCCCTTGCATGTTATGTAAAGGTAATCATTATTCTCACCTTTGTCCTCGTATGGATGAGGCTTCTTCTCTTTTGGAAAAACTTCAAATTCCAAAAGGTTATCGTAAGCTTTCCTCTGACCCATCATTGGTTGATGGACTGGTCAATCTGGTTCCATCCCCGGTCAGTCCGGCTGATCAGGTGGTCAATCTAGTTTCCTCCTCAATTGAACCACAAACCCAAGTAGCTGATCCAGTTCCATCATCAATCAGCCCTGCTCTTCATCAAAAGAGTGACACCAAAGCAGTCGATCCGTTTCCACCCGTTGACCCCATTCTTCCCTTGGAGAATGAAACTCAAGTGGTCGATTCGGTTATACCAATGATCGATCCCACTCCTCCTTTGATGAGTGCCAAAGTGACTGATCTAGTCCCTTCCTTGGCCAGTCCCACTCTTCCTCTGAAGAGTGCCAAAGTGGTCGATCCAATTTTGCCATTGGTCGATCCCATTCCTCCATTGAGGAATGTCAAAGTGACTGATCCACTCCCTTCCTCGGTCAGTCCCACTATTCCTCTAAAGAGTGCCAAAGTGGTCGATCCAATTTTACCATCGATTGATCCCATTCCTCCATTGAGGAATGTCAAAGTGACTGATTCAGTACCTTCCTCGGTCAGTCCCACTCTTCCTATGAAGAGTGCCAAAGTGGTATATCCAAGTCCACCATTGGTTGATCCGATCCAATCATCGGTCGATCCTACTCCCCTTCTAGAGAGTAAACTCGATACTGCCCAAGTTTTTCTCGTTAACACAGACTCTACCATACCAGGGGGCATTCCTCCTTCTCCTGCGAAACCCCCTCCAAGTAATGAGGCCATCCTTTTTGATTGGGGTGTGCAAACTAGACCTCGTCTTCCCTCCCACATTCCTTTCCAGATTACAGTACAGGTTCGTGGTCGGGACATTCCTCAAACGCTGATAGATGAAGGTGTGTCCGTTAGTATTTTGTCTTTTGTTGCTTGGTACACTTTGGGTTGTCCGTAGCTTGCACCGGTTACACAGAATCTGTTAGCTTTTAACAGAAGAACTAGTCAACCTTTAGGGATCCTTCCTCAGTTTCCTGTAACTTTGGGAGGGAAAACTATCTTTATTGATGTCATGGTAGTCCGAGACCCCTTGGATTTTGCTTTACTCCTTGGGAGAGATTATGTCTATGCTATGAAAGCTCTTGTATCCACCCTTTTCCGTGTGATATATTTCCCTCACGATGGAAGAATTATGACTATTGATCAACTTTCATTCATCAGCCCCGACTGGGTTACCTCCCTAAGTGGTTCTTATATGCAGATAGTATCGTCCCTACCGCATGTCAATTATGTGGCGTTGTCTCCAATGACCTCAACTTCTGATGATTTGGATCCGGTCGTTGGCATGGTGATTTCTTCGGTAGGGTTATTGGAGCTCGATCTCCTTACCCCTGTGATTATCTTCCATCCAATGAATATCTCCTGGAGGCCATGACCACATTTTATCCTTCGACATGGTACCCTTCCAGAGAATTATCCTCTTGGAAGCCATGATCCAGACAAAACCACGAGCATAGTTTCTCTTCTCTGTGGCAAGCTCATTAAAAAATGAAACAGAGGCCCTGAGCATAGTTCTTTTCCTGTGTCAAGCTCGTTAAAAAATGAAACAGTCACCTCTCTTGAACCTTCTTTTCATCCACCCTTCTCCTTTTTCTCATCTAATAGAGGAAATGGTGATGACCTTAGAGCCAGTGAATGAATCGAATCTTGGGGGGCATGTATTCAGCCTTTGATGATCATTCTGGAGTTAAGCCACTAGCTTTCAAGCTGGGGGCATACCGAGCTTAGTCTTTGTTCTTTCTCGTGCTCGTAAATACATGAGAATGCAACCGGGTAGAATTTTATCTCTTCTTCGGACCCGTATGGATACACCAAAAAGGAACCCCCTAGAGTCTCCTTTAATCTCTTTTCAGACTCTCTAAACATGAAAAGATTGCCGAGTGATCTTGTTTTCTTTCCCACTTGTTAAATGGTTTGAAAGGGGATCTTTCGATTGATAATTTATCTCTTTTTCGGCCTCGTGAGACTAATATTAAGAAAAAGGAAAACACAGGAGTCATCTTTAAGTCCTTTTCAGACTCTCTAAACATGAAAAGATTACCGAGTGACCTTGCTCTCTTCATGCTCGTTAAAGTATTTGAAGAAAACATCTATTGAGCGATAGTTTATCTCTTTTTCAGTCTCGTCAGACTACTTTACGAAAAAGGAATTGAGAGAGTTCTCTTTTAAGTGTTTTTCCAGACTCTATAATCATGAAAAAACTTTGAGTTTTCTGTCTTTGGACTCGCTAAAACAAACATCGACAGGCCCGTACGGGACCGAACCCTTACTTCTTCCAGTTCGTTAAACAAAGGAAGAGGAACTTACCGAAGGTGAGTTATATCGATCATGTGTTATCCTCCTTGAGATCATTAAATCAAAAATAGGTACTCATCTATCTGGATGGGGAAAAATTTGAAAGAAGCAAGCCAAGAATTCTCTTGAGAACATTACCAAGTAATTCTTAGAGTCGCCCTTGAACACGGAACTTTTTCCTTTGCACACATTATAATCCATTGAACCTCTGCACTGAGCCAATCGTTTGAGTTTCTTTCACTCCTCTAGGTCACCTGACGTAAGTCACATCATCCACCACATCATCAAGTTTTGATCCATATCATGTTTCTGTTGTTGTGTCGTAGTGTTCAAGGGAAGTATCCACCTCTAGAGTCAGCCATCACAAATATCTTGTCTCAAAACCCATGTCAGTCCATGTTCATTTGATATACCAATTACATCTCTATGTTTGTTTCGTTTCATTGATGGGGGATAAATTAAGGCCCTCCTTCGACGAGCCTATTATTGTCGACATTCAACACATTATTCGGGAATTAGGCTTAGAAACTAGTTAGTACTTTGGGACCTGCATGCTTGAATGGAAGGCCTCCTCACATTCGACAGTGGGTTTACATCGCTGACCTCTGATCGAATGATTCCATGGATGTTCGACTTCAGCCCATCCACTCACATTCGTTGGAATGTACTAGGGTACCTTGGGAATCATCGACATTAATGGTGATCTCCCTTGTGCTTGTTAACGGTTTACATCATTGACCGGTAATCAAGTGGTTTCTACCATGTTCGACATCAGGATATCTATTCACATGGTTAGATTCGTACTACATCGGGATCAGTAAGAAGACCCTGGGTTGAGTGATCACTTTGATATGTACTTCGCCCAGGTTGCGATGGAGTTTTTCTTGAACAATGACACATATACTATCACATAGATCCACTTTGTATTGGTTGTGGCTATTTATTTTCATCTCGTAGATCCACTGTGTATTCTTCGTGGCTACAATCAGTTCATGTCATAAGCATATAGATCCACAGTGTACTTTCAGTGGCTATACCTTTCTATCAATACAATTATGGATCCACAGTGTATTTTATGGCGGCCATACCTTGCAAATCTTTATCACCCAGGCATAGGTATGCCTGCCTTGGGTTTGAAACATGTCATAATATTTGTTGGATGTTTGTGTGTAGCTTTTGTCAGGTTCTCTGTGTCTATACCCTTGCTTGAAAGTCTACAAAGTATTTCAGTTATCAGTTCCTGTCTTCTAACTTCATACTTTGGGGGACAATCTGTTGCACATAAAAAATACTCACTTTGATAGTGTTGCAAGTGTCGTCATTACAAAGGTCGCAAGTGTCACATTTTTCTCATAAGGTCGCAAGTGTCGCATGTTGCACACAAGTGTCGCAAGTCTCAAAGAAAGCATGATGCCATGATGCCTATGTCGTGCCTATAATGACATGAGAAGGACACTTAAAACACCTCAAACATTTGATTTGGAAGAGGAGAAATGAGTCAGCAGGCTTACAAACCTTTTGCCATCTGAAAGAACCTCAAAAACTGAGATTTTGAAGGAGAGTGCTCCCCTATACCTCTTCTGGGAGCGTTGGCACTCCCCCTTACACTATCTGGGAGCATTATAAAGCTCCTTTGGCCCTTCTGTAGGAGCGCTCCTACCCTAATGAGCGTTGGGGCTCCCCTAAAGCCTACTAGGGAGTGCTATAATGCTCTGAGTGCCCTTTTGAGGGAGTGCTACCTATTTTAGGCAACAATTGAGTTGTTGAGATGAATGGGGGAAGGATCTTTTCATTCTTAGAAGGTAGTTGAGCTCGAATCCCTAGTCCAACCATGATCTTAGGGAAGGTCCTCAACTGAAGGAGGAAAATCCTCACCTTCCCCAAGGATATCTCAAGTTTTTGAGCCTCTCCAAGGCTATATAAGAAAGTTTTCTCATGGTGAAAGGGGACTGAAAAAGGAGAATCACACGAAACTTATGATCTTATAAGTGGTGCTGGAATAGAGATATTGAGACCTATGATCTCATAGGGAGAAATCGGTGAAGCTATCATCATTCGGATCGTGGATATTTTGATCAAGGGGTAGACAAGGAGGACTTGACAAAACTGCTGCAATCCATCTACAAGTGTAAGCAATGTTTTGTCCTCATTAATATAATTTGCTTGGCCTGTTTCTTTCTAATTCGTGTTCAATCTCACATGAATTTGTCTCTTTAGTAGATAGACCTATTTCGGACTAATCTTGATAGAGTAGGAAGTGGTCGTACTTTGTTTGTCTACAGGGATTATCAAGGAACGAAAGATTGGAGCTCAACTCAGAGCGTGCAGGGACAAACACCAGTAAAAGGTACTTCTTTTCTCCTTCCTCCTCACACACTAGTCCACCTAGACCTAAAAGGAAGTCAGTGACCATGATAAGCACTTTCTGTCTTAGAGTTAAGAGTCTAGCTCTTTGAGGAGATCTACCTGTCCACAAGGAGATTTACCTTCAACATCGTCAAGTCATAGATAATATCTTGCGTCATTTCTTGACTCACGAAGAGGCTGAGTCTATTTTTAATGATTGTCACAATGGGGTTTGTGGTGGTCATTTATTTGGGCTTGCGACAACCCAAAAGATATTGCGAGCTAGTTATTTTTGGTTGTCTATTTTTAAATATTTTGTAAAGTGGTCAAGAAGTTTCACCCTTGCCAAGTGTTCACTTGGAATATGTGCTTGCATCCATCCCCTCTTCACCCAGTCATCACCGTTGGTCCCTTCACGAAGTGGGGGGTGGTTTTTGTGGATTGAAACCCAACTTCGGCTCGGGGGCATCAACATATTATCATGGCCATAAACTACTTTACCAAGTGGGAAGAGGCCATGCATGTAATTAAATACGATGGTAACACTGCTTCATTTTTTGTGTTCAATCAAATTATATCCAGGTTCAGAATCCCGAGTGATATTTTCACTGATCATGACAGACACTTTTAGAAAGAAATGATGAAAGAATTAGCATTGAAACTGGGTTTTAAACATGGCCATTCTTCCCCTTAATACCACAGGAAAATGGACAAGTAGAGACTGTGAACAAGTCTCTCAAGACCATTTTGTATAAAATTGTCAATTAGAGAAAATATGACTGACATCTCATGCTTTACCCTGCTCTTTGGGCATATCAAACCTCGATTAAGACTTCCACTGGTTTTTATCCATTTTAGTTAGTACAAGGTGTGGATTCGATCATTCCTATTGAACGAAAAATCCCTTCTCTTAGACTCACAGTTAAGCTCCTACCTGACATTTCCTAGCTCGAAGAATGCATCATACACCTAGAGAGCCTAGATGAGCAGTGTTGAGATGCCTCTACAGCTATCGAAGTGAAAAAATGACGTGTCGTGGTCCAGTATGATAAATATGTTTTCCCTCAATAGTACACCGAGGGTGACTTGGTCCTCTTGTATGACCAAGCCAAAGAACCACTGAGGGTAGGCAAGTTCAACCCCATGTGGCATAGTCCTTATATCATGCGACATGTCTTAGAAAAAGGAGACTTTGAATTAGAATATTATGAAGGGAATATGTTGGTTGAGCCCAGGGATGGGCTCTACTTGAAAATATATTATGCTTGAGCCGCAATCTAGGGCATAAGTTTTTGTATACTAATGTATTTTAGTGTGTATATATATTTTCCTTTGTGTCATTGGCTTGCTTATCGAGTTTTCCCTTGGTTGGAAAATGTCAACGAAGTCGTCAGTTTACCTAGGATTCATAGATGGTGCCAATCGTGATACAAAAAACTTGGCTTTCGTTGCTTGGGTCGTTTACTCACCCAAGGGTCAACTGGTTTCTTTAGGTGGTGTTTGTCTAGGGACATCAAAGAGTAATGTGGCTGAATATAGCATCGTTATAGAGATTTTATGCGATGTTGTTTCACATGGTATTCGTTCATTAGAAGTTTACCTGGACTCCCTGTTAGCACTATGTCAGTTGAACAGAAGTTACCGTGTGCAAGACCCTACTCTACTCTGACGGTTCCTACGGGTACAAATTTTGGAATGACATTTTGATTTTATTACATATCATCATATACCTAGAAGTTATAATTATGTATTCGATACATATGCTAATTATGTTTTAGATTATAATTTTTCACACAACTAAAGAAAAGAAAACACATTCACCAATGTACACATTGTAATATAAGTAAATTCGAAGACCAATGTTTTTTATATTTCATCTCTCCAAAAAATATGGTGTCATAGTACAAAATTTGGGCTCACACCCTCAAAATACATATATGGCTGATCAATACAATAACCATGACATCTACACCTATGGTGTTGGATGTATGTCATGATAACATATTACAACATTTGTGAGATGTCAGAAGAGTCACTCCCAAGCATGGGGTACACCTACCACCTATTACTGCATTGCCTCCAGTAGATCCTCTACTTGAACCATGGGAATTGTTTGTGTAAAACAAGACAGGTTTCCCTACATGTTTTTAATCACTCTCTCCATGTCTCCTCCCCTTGTCTTGTCCCCCCGGTGCCTCCATCGGTGTCATGGGAGTCCATACAGACTACGCAGACCCACATCTGCATATCAATACATGTTTAAATTATTACTTGACATCAGCAAAAAATATATTTTTTTTCTTTTACAGAAATACAAAAAAATGAAGTGTTCAAAAAAAATTTCATACCTATGTCTCCATAGGCAGAACCTAGTGGTAATGGCATGCCCATATCTCCTCCGAAATCTATCCCTGGATATGGGTGTTCGTCCAGAGCTATCACTTGCCAACGCCACCAAAAGAAAAACTCATCGTTGTAGGGTGTTGGTACCCTACCACAACCCAACTGCCTCATCACCTTGGTCCACCATGCCATGACTGGATCACGAGGTCCATGAGGAACAATCTCAACTCTAGGGCCCAATCCTAGAACCCATTTGAAGAAAAAACTACATAATACAGATGCAAACCCAAACTTACTCTTTCTACCATGTTTGCAGTCTGTTAGCTAGCTCTTCATGTTGGCCAACAGTGAGGTGCACCAGTCGTAAACCATGGTTCGTAAGCACTCCACCGAGTATAACATAAGTGGCCTTGATTCCTGATGCAACGAGGTCGATGATGTGATCTATGTCAACACTAAGATATGATCTTGAGACTCAAGTTGTTGATCGCTCTGATCGAGAGTTGGCTCCCTACCTTCTCGGTCCCTGTAACGCAGTGAGTAGCTATGTAGTCCTCTATATTCATGCCACTCCCAGCTCCCCAAGATTTTAGGTTCACCACCTCAACCAGATGTGATAATCCTTTCAAAAATTATTTTTCCTCGAATTCAATCCTCAATGGTTTTCCATTGAGGTTGAAGGCCTCTGTATCTAGATCCTAGTAGTTCACCAACATATGGAGCATTCTCACTTGATCCCTCATGCCTTTGAGAGCCCAAAAATTATATAGCCCACATATTATTAATTCCATTTGGGCCCCTCGATCTCTTTATACTATAGCATCAACCTCTTCATGCTCTCTTTCTCTCCACTCTAGCACCATCCCATAAGTTTAAAATCAATTTTGAGTCAATACGATTTAAAAAACTCAACTCACGGACTTGTACATGAGCTACATTTTACACAATCATGTATAGGGCTGCATATACATGGTCTTCTTTGATAACAGTCACATATAGGGATGTGTATACATGACCCGATGATCTACAACCCACATTTACCCTAGTTTCTAATTTACGCCTTAAAATACTCAAGAATTAATGCCTAAATTAAAATTTTAAACCAATAGAAATGAAGAGAAGGGCAAGAAGACTTACTTGGTATAGACGGTTCTCAATTTTGTCACTCGTAGCTCTCGCAAACGATAGTTGAAGATCAGGGGCAATTTGGTCCAAAATGCACTATTTACAAATGGTATGGTAAATTGGTTAGTTTTTACTATTTATAAAAAAAAATTTACCCACTTTGCATAGTTTTGTTAATTTTTTACCTAAATGGACTAATAGCACAGTGGAAGGAGTTTTTTTGTCTAGAGATTCTTGTGGTTCTAGTGTTATGCCACCCATTTGTGACTTTTACAGGTATATTTCTTTGACCAACATATAGGATAGGTCATCCATCCATTCTTGCATCTTTCATTATCCTATGACTGTGATCCATATGCATTAGGTATGAACCCATTTATTAGCGACACATAACCTCCTTATTGCTAATAGAAGTTTCGTGATTGAATGGTAGAGACTTACCAAACATGGGTGCCCTAATTAGAACCTTTGTGCCACTTGGTGCCCATGCAAATATTTTTCCATAGGACCGGGAGTCCCTTATAACTTATATGAATTTGCATTCAAACATCATTTCTTACTCATAATCATGTTGACCTATACCTATGGTACCCCCACGAGTCTTGTTTAAGCTCTTTTTCAACTCTCTCAAAAAGCAAAAAGGTTACCTAGTGAACTTGTCCCTTTCACACTCGTAAATTTGATTTGAAAGGATGTCTATTTGGTGTAAGTTTAACCCTTTTTTCAATCCAAGTAGACTACTTTCAAAAAAGGAATACTCTAGTCACTAGTGGCTAGAATATTTCTCCTGGGTATTTGTTTACACTTTTTCGAGCCTAGGGGACTAAATTTATGAAAAATGACATTCTTTGGAGTTAAGTTGTAATTGCATCTCATTCTCTTGCTTGCAATATTGATCCTATTGTCGGTTCTTGCTTCCGCATTCTAATCCTATCACCTCAACAGTTTGCATAATCATCCAAGAAGAGCCTTGTTTATATCCTTTGCAACTTGACACCCTATACCCCAAGATGAAACATTCCCTCGAGTGTCCATATCCTACATGCACCTCCTTGCATTGAGCATAGGTATTGTTAGTCCCTAAAGTTACACTCGACTGGTAAGGGCAAGCTAGGGCATCATTGATTTTATTGCAAAGTATTTTTGAGGGTTTTATGATTTGGTTATGGTATAATGGTTGAAAACTGGGTCAAGCTTACAGCATGGCATGAAAATCAAGATTAAAACATTGCATATCCCATTGGATGAATAATAGGTAGATACATAGATGCAGTAAACCAATTCAAGAAAAAGAAAGTGAAATATTCAATTTGTCAATTTCACAAAGTTTAGTTTCAATATATTATAAAGAAATAGGGGTATCAGCTTGAAATCATTACTTGAAAATTATCTCTACAGCAAAATCTTCACTGTATAAATTAACATTCAAGAACCAAAAGCATTGCAATTTGAATAATAAATTCAAGCATGAAAAATGAAATAACAKAGTAGAAAAGAGAAGGTCTAACCATCCATATGCCTTTGCTATTAAGTGTCAATTGAACATACATGCCTTTACAATAATCTCCACAAAACGTCTCTATAGATCTCCAAATTTTCGACCCCCCTAAGGTATGTCTTCTGTCTATTTAAAACAACTATGAAACTACCAGATCCTATTATCTAGGATAGCCTTAAATGACTAGAATCAAAGAGTATCCAGATCCTAAATTATGTCACTAAAAAATGAGCTACTATTTCCAAAATAGTCCACAGCTCAACAACTTGATATAACAAACATTGCCAGCA
>JZKD02S1673642.1:415158-427638 GCA_000966675.3 Picea glauca | reverse complement strand
AAAGGAAGAAGGTCAGAGGGGGGTATGATATGGAAAATGGGTCGTAGATCAGAGCGCGCAGATCTTAGTCATTGAGATCTGCACAATCCTTAGCACAATGCGCCAAGGTCACCCAGATATCAAAAAGTTAGGATAAGCACCAAAAGTGGGTCGCGCTACTACCCCCTCCTTCATTTTTTCACCAAGGGGTTATTTCCTAAGTAAAAACACCCTTCCATAGATAATATGTGCTAACATTAGGCTCCATGGGGGATAGAAACCTCCCTGTGAGGCTCTAAGAACTCCTTTTGTAGTTTTAGTGCCTTAGTGTTGGGTTGTGGAGTCACTCTTTAAAATTTAAAATAAAAGGAAATATCATATTTACAATGACATGGGAAGCCACTTATGGCTCAAACGAAGAACTTCTTCAGAAAATGCCCATTTACAGGGCCACCAAAAACTTCAACATCCTCCAAATCCTGCAACTTGTAAGTGTTATTTCAAAAAACCTCAGAAATTTTGAAGGGGCCAATCCACAAGGCCTCAAATTTACCGTGCTTTCCTTTGTCCTGCTTGGGTGCATCCCATTTGAGTACTAGATCTCCCAGCTAGAAATCATCTTTCCTTACCCTCCTATCAAAGGCCTGCTTGATCTTCTATTGATGTTGATGTGCTTTGTCTAGTAACTTCTCTCTAGTCTGTTGCACTTATACCAGCTGATGTATTCTTTTGATCATATCATCAAGCTCTCCATGGCAGTCTTGGAAGAATTTTTCCATAGGTAAGGTGAGATGAGAAGGAAATATGGACTCAACTCCATACACAAGATGAAAAGGAGAGACACCAAGAGACCTCTTCGTTGTCACTCTATTAGCCCATAAAGCAAATTTCAGTTTCGAATCCCATGCTTTCTTGTTGTCCTCTAGCAATCTCTTGATAATATTCATAAGGTTCTTGCTAGAGGACTCAGACAGTCCATTCCCTTGGGGGTAGTAAGGAGTAGAGTGAATCAATGAAATTCCAAATTGTTCATAGAACTGGATTAATGGTTCAGCCTTGAAAGATGCAGCATTATCGGTGCAATTCTGTTTGGGCAACCAAATCTTGCCATAATATCCTCAAGAAAACCAATGATTACCTTATGGGAAGCACTCCTTGTGGGGATGGATTCTATCCACTTGGTAAAGTAATCTGTGGCAGTCAAGATCCACTTGTGTTGACCACTTGAAGCAGGATGAATTTCCCCCATAAAATCTAGGCCCCACTACTGAAAGGGTCCTAAAGCTACCACAGGCTTTAATGGAAAAGACTTGAGATGCTGCTTTCTAGATAACTTCTGACACTTAACACAAGCCCTAATATTTGCACAAACATTGATGAATAGAGTAGGCCATAAATATCCATCCCTGGGAATATTATAGGCTATGGTTCTCCATAAGTAATGCCCCCCACATAGATTCTAATGAAAATCAAACATAATCTTTCAGGCTTCATGTGGGTCTAAACATCTCAAAAGTATTCCCAGAGGGTCTTTCCAATACAAGACTTGTTCAATGAAGCAGTATTTAATATCTTTAAGATTCAAAGCTCTTACGTTGTTTTTCACCATACCATCAGGAGGCTGCAACTTTTGCAAAAAATATATAATGTCCTTGTACTAGGAACTTCCTTCCAATGAAGGCCTAACTTGAGAACCTCTATCAAACAACTCAACTTGTTGATTTTCTAAGTAGTGTTGATGAAATTAACCCCCAAATCTTTGCAGTTAGATTCAACTAGTAGTCTAGCTAAACCTTGGCCTTTAACCAATTTGGTGGGATTTATTTCCAGATCAAATTCAAGGATTTTGGCAATCCACTTGCTCCTTCTTCCGTCTATGTCAGGCTGAATGAGAATCTCCTTCACAGAAGCTGAAGGGACATACACAATGACTCTTGAATGAAGAACATAAACACTGAAGGCCTTGAGGGATTTAACCAAAGCATAGGCTTGTTTTTCCATGATGTCATATTTTATCTCAACATCCCTCAATACCTTACTGAAAAAGGAAATGGACTTCTCTAACCCTTCAACATTCTTCTACAATAAAACAACTGTTACTGTATCAAATGAAGTAAAGGAAAAAAACAAAAAATTCCTGGAGTAGTCAGGACTGATGAGCATAGGTGATTCAGTCAAGGCTTTCTTGATCTGGTTGAATGAATCTTTGGACTTAGCATTCCATTTCACTTCATTCCCCTTCCTGAGCATGATTGTAATGGATTTAACTAACTCAACAAAATTTGAAATAAACCTCCTCAAAAAATTGGTTTTACCCAAGAAAGACTGAACCTCTTTCCTAGGTCTGGGAAAATACAAGGACTAGATGGCCTTTACCTGGTTGGGATCAATCTTTACCCCCTCAGTTGATACTATGTGCCCTAATAATTTTCCCTCCATCATGGAAAACAATGACTTTTTAGGATTTAAGGAGAGACCAAATTTTCTGCATTTCAAGAAGACTTTTTCTTAGATGATAACAATGCTCTTTATCAGACCTGGAAAAAATTGTAATGTCATCTAGATAGATGACTACAAATTTATCTTTTTCTCCAATGAAGGCAATTTCCATAGCTCGTTGGAAGGTTGCCCCTACGATCATCAATCCAAAGGGCATATTACCATACATGAATGTACCCCAAGGAGTAGTGAAGGTTGTCTTGTCTCTTTCTTCATGCAAGACAGAGATCTGATTGTAGCCAAAAAATCCATCAATCATGGAAATCCTATATGCACATGTCACCCTCTGTAATATGTGCTCTATCTTTGGCAAAGGGTAATTATCCTTCTTAGAGATTCTGCTTAGGTTCCTGAAATCAACACAAAGTCTGATTTCTCCAGTCTTCTTTCTCATAGGGACAAAGTTGGCCACCCACTCAGAATACCTCAAAGGAATGATAATATTGGCATCCAAGAGGTTTTTTACCTCTTTCTCTATAATAGGCAGCAACATAGTATTTATTTGTCTCAATTTCTGCCTAAATGGTTTGGCCTCTTCCTTCAATGGGATCTTATGATCAATGACACTTGTGTCGTATGTTCTAAGATCTTCATATGTCCAGGAAAACACATCATCAAATTCCTTTAACAGTTCATCATATTCAGCCCTTTGTTCCCTTGTCAAGTTGCTTGACAACTTGACAAATTTTGGATTCTTCTCTATACCAATATTGCACTCAGCTACATCAACATCCTCAGTTTAACCTTTAACTTTCACTACCACATCATTCCTGTCAAATAGTCTTTCCAAAGAAAATATTCCCTTTGGAATATGATTTCTATGCAACTGAACAATATGATCATTAGCAATTTTGTTCAGGAAAACATCAGCATGAGGACTACTTTCAGAATCATGATCTTGATCAATATGTAATGCAGGAAACTCACCAACCATATCAAAGAATATTTTGATCTCAAGATCATCATCAAACACCTTCCAATGCTTAACATTGTTAGGTATAGAGGGTCTATATTTTACTTCTACATCATACTTGAGTTTAGGTGGCACAGGGACTTTGAAATTACTTGCTGAAACAACCAAAGAATCAACCATGGTGTTTTCTTCTCTTGGAATAAATGAAATGTTTAAAGCTAAGAAAAATATGTCAACTAGGTCCCACACTTCATTTCTATAAGTTCTCAACCTAGGGTGCTTAACTTGATAAAGATTTTTTACATGATGGATAATCAATTCAGTATCCCAAAACACTGATATCTCTTCAATCCCCATGTCTTTTGCAGCCCTCAAACCCAAAACAGAAGCTTCGTACTCTGCCACATTATTTGTAGCTTCAAACTCTAACTTGTAGGACAAAGATATAGTCTCTTGAGTAGGTGAAACAAAGACCACTTCAGCACTAGCACCTTCCCTAGAAGAGGCTCCATCAAAGTACATTTTCCAAACAGAGGTGATTGGAGGAGAATCCTCACAGAAAGCAATGGATTGTTTTTTGATTTCAAGAGGAGGTTCAGGAGCATCAGTGAGCTGCAGTAAAATGGATCCCAAATCAATATGAAGTGAAAAAATAGGATGGTTGGTGGGGTTTTCTTCATAACTGATAATGTAGGCCAGTTGAGTTTCCCTGTAAAGTCTTATATGCTCTCCCCAAAACACAGGAGTGGTAGCATATGTGAAGTCCATCTACAGGGTTCCCCGAAGTATTTTTATCCAAGATCTTCACAAGATCATTCCAAACTTGGGGGGAACATCATCCACCACGATATCCATGACCACACTTTTCATGGGTAACTGAAACAAGGTCACAACCATATCCTTGATGACCCCAAGACATTGCACTTTCCTAGAGTCAAAAGAATATAAGTCATGGTAAGTCTTTGTGATTTCTAATCCAAGTTCATCCATGACAGTTTTGGGCATGATATTATGAGATGCCCCTGAGTCCATCAAATAGTTGTGTAGCACCTTGTCATGTATGTTCAATGAAGTATAGAAAGGAGTGGGGGAGTCATCTCTATCTTCCACCATAGGTCCCAGTATAACAACAGGCTTTTCATCTTGGAGGTTGACTGAGTCTGTGGAATGGAATGAAGGCTCGGGTTGCAACATTTTAGATAGGCACCTTTTGAAGTCTTCATGTTTGACCAGATCTGAAAGGGCTACAGGGATCCTAATATTTTGAATTTCATGCTCAAAGTTAAAATAGGAGGGGCAATTTAGAATTTCTCTCACTTCTGGGACATAAATTTTGACCACTGGTGAAGGGTTTGGTGTCTTCTTCTCTTTGCTGTTGTCTACGACATTTTTAGCAGGATTCTCTACTCTGGTAGGCTGATCAGGAATGTCAAACTTACCTTCCTTATTTTTGGACCTGAGGTTATATTTATTTGGACTTCTATTGGTATTCTCCCCTTTACTCAGCTCATTTAGCTGGTTGTCCATGAGAGACTCCTCACGTGTAGATTGGGTTAGATGGGGAAATGAGGAGGTGTCTCCAAGACAATGGATTTTAGTATCAACCTCTTCTTCCTCTCCTTCTTCATTAATGAGAAGGTTATTTTGGAGAGGGGATTGGATTTTCTGATCATCCCTATCCCTGTTTCTTTGATCTCTTTGGATAATCTGAGGGGCATTATTTGTTCTCCTGAGGTTACCCCTATTTTCAGCATTAGGGGGATTCCTATAGTTCTTCTTTCCTTCTAGTTTCAACCTTTCTACCTCAGCAGAAAGTGACTTTACCATCTTGGTCAATTCGTCTACTTGAGGGTGTGCAACAGAGGAGCCAGAGGTTGAAGCTTCAGACCTCCCTTTTCCTCTGTCTCTATTATCCTTACTCCTGAGTTTGTCAACTGCCAATATATTGGACTCCACTTCCAGGGTTGTATCTTGCATATGAGCCAAGGAAGTAGTCCTTCTTTCTCTTAACAAGAGGTAGCAGTCAGGGTCGAAAGCGCTGGAATAAGTAATTTTAGCTGAGGTTTCTATAGGTTTAATCTCAGCAGGAATCCTATTATACATTTTATTAAACATCTTTGAAAAGTCAGAAATAGATTCCCCTTCTTTCTTCTTAAGTGATCCAAACTCTGTAATATAGTAAAGGAAATATTTTTTATCCCCCCAATGTCTTAAGAATGCTTCATTTAAGGCTCCAATCCCATAAATATATCCAGGGGCCAAGGCCCTAAACCATTTCCCAGCCTCCCTATCAAGGCCATGGACAAAAATTCTCATCCATACATCTTCATCCTCAATGACATAATTGTCTACATAACTATAAAAGGTTGCAAGGTTCTCCTCCGTAGTAATGTCTCCCACCAACTGGCAAAGCATTCAGAGGCTGAGGCAGGACAAGAGGAGTGTATCTAGTAGCCACTATGGAATCCATTCTATTCCTAGGGGGATTAACATCTTCCATTGAGGTGTGAACTGGAGGAGAACCAGGAGGATATGGAGTTTGAATAGGGGAGACTGGAACTGTGTTTCTGGGAGGAAGGGGAAACAATTGAGTATTTGGAGAAAAGGCTACAAGGCTCGAGGGAACAAAGGTTTCCCTTTCCATAAATGAAACAACTCTAATAGGGGGAGGAGTGGTAAATCCTAGAGTAGGAAAATATTCTGAGTTCCTGGGTCTAAACCATGGTACAACTTCAGGGGAAACAAGAGTGACAAATATTTCTCCTTCCAAACCAAGACCAGGAGGGGAGAAATCAACAGGAACACTCCCAAACTTTAAAATTCGAGAAACTCCAACAAATGGTATAACAATAGAATGAGAAGCAGATATTGGAGTTTCTAAAGAAGGATTATGAAAATCACCATAAATACCTAGTACAACAGCTCAAGTGCCTTCTTGAGGGGTCTTTCACTTTCTGATAATTTTCTCTAGGTCAGCTTCAGGTGTTGCTAGAGGCAACTGTGGATTGGACCTCATGTGTTAGCCTCTGGAAACCACAACTAAAATAATGGAGTCAAAACAGTGGAGTCGCCAAGTGCAAGTTGCAATATTGAATGGTTTTGATATCTAATGCATTGAAGGTAATCCCAATACCCATCAAGTTATATGTCACTATGAATTATTTAAAAGAGTTCAAATGGGCATGGACTCAAGATAATATCATTTTAACTCAGAAAACTGGACCAACATTCATAAGCAGTTAAGGTCTTGATCAACTTCAGTCAGTAAGTTGTAGTAAGGGTGAATAGGAGGAAGAATCGGTGAGGAGAATGTAGAGGTTTGCTATGGATATTCGATCTTCCAGTAGCCTAAGGAAGAAAATATTCAAACACAATATCCTCTTGGATTCAAAGCTTCAAAAAACTGAAGAATGTTATAATAGGACTGAAATCAAACATACATCCCAATACGGTTAAAACAATCCATGTGAATCCTTCAATCATGGACACTTCAACATCAGAGGCAAATAAGATGAAAAGGAAGTTGAATTTCATTAAACAAAAAGTCTCAAATCAAAATACATAACCAGAGAGCCAGAGCTTTGTTAAAACTTTACAATACAGGATACTTGCTCAACCATCGACCATAACAAAATATAAAAAATGCCTCTATATACTTAGAACAATTCGTCGGTGACAATAGAGGCATGCCTCAGTCTTTTCATTCAAGCCTTTACGTCTGCATAATGTCTGGCAGACTGTGCATGTAGTCTTATGTCAAATGAGAGCTTCTGCCAGGTGCAAATGTGCTTCAGAAGGGACCTATAGAGAAAAATACTTTCTGACAGTCCTTTTTGGCTTTCCATTTATGTGGTGAGATAAGGTTTCAGCCACCTCCCTCACTTTCATTAACTTTCTGCATCGAGATCAGGACGGGCCCGAGTCAACTCTGTACCTGGAAAATGTGACGGCCTCACCCTTCTCTTTTGCCATCTTAATCTTTGCTAGATTCTTACAGGGAAGACTGATAGGCAGACACGGTGGAGATGATGGAGAGTTGATGAGATGACTGGCACAAACCGGCATGGAAAGGTGAATTAATGACAACTAGATGGAAAGAAGCAGTTGGCGGTGGCCGGGACTGTGTGAGCGCCAATATGCAGGAGCTGAGGTGTAAAGACGTAGGGGTGATGTGGCAAGGGGAGAGGTCTTGGAGGTAGAGGGGTGTGATTGGTCAGGGGGGAACACAAAAACATAGTGGAGGTGACATGCAGCGAGAGTGGGAGACAGATGTCAGGAGATGAATGGGGGAAGAAAAGACAACGGACAAGGACATCCATGTGGTTGGGCGAGTGGAGGACAGATGTCGTCTGGAGCATAGGCAGTATTTGGAGGTGGTAAGGAGGCTAGATCAGAGGGGGTGGTAGGTGGCAAGTGGTAAATCATGCGGGGGGGTACGTCCGAGTTGTTGTGGAGGAAACATGATACTGGCGGGCCCACACCAAAAAACCACCAACTCGGACCCCCCCCTCGTTAAAGGTAGAAGGTCGAGGGGGGGTCCAATATGGAAAATGAGTTGTAGATCTGAGCGTGAATATCTCAGCTGCTGAGATCTGCACGATCCTTAGCACAACACGCCAAGGCCACCCAAATATCAAAAACTTAGGATAAGTGCCAAAAGTGGGTCGCGCTATGACCCCTTCCTTCATTTTTTCACCAAGGGGTTATTTTCAAAGGAAAAACACCCTTCCATCGATAATTTGTGCTAACAGACCCTTCTCTCTGATATGCCCCAGTCTTTGATGCCACAACATAACCTTTCCTCCAGAGACTGTAGGAGTTATTTCTTCTTCAAATACAATATCAAGAACAATGGAACTATTATACCCATCACTAATAGTGCTTCCTTGCAGCTCATAAAGAGTTCCAAACTGAACTCCCTTTAGCAACACCATTGCTCCTCGAACTATCCTGTAGGTTTCCTTCTCAAATATTGTTCTTACCCCTCCATCGTCCATTTTTCTTACAAAAATAAATTTTCTAGCCAAACCTGGGATGTGCAGAACACCAGGTAGTGTTCTAATCCTTCCATCTATGTGAATCAACTTGAATTTTCCTCATCCTATGATTTTGGTTGTCGAATAATCACCTAAGAAAACATTACCTCCATCATACATTTCATATTCACAGAACCACTCCCTGCGGGGAGTCATATGAAAGGATGCACCTGATTCAACCAACCATGCCTCATGATCTTAATTTGTGCTTGAAGAAGCCAAGTACACATCCCCTCCTTCTTCCTTGGAGTTCTTTTCTTTTGTAGAAGGAGATTCTTCAGATCCCTTCTTTTTCTCAACTTTGGATCTACACTGCTTCTTGTAGTTCCCTTCTTTTCCACATCTCCAACATAACTTTACAAAATTTCTTGGAGATTTAGTTCTACCCTTAGACTTAGATATCCCACTTGAGAACTTAGATACATTTCTTTCCTAGAAGCGTCCTCTTGCAAATACTGCGTATGTGCTCTGTCATTCCATGTTCTTCCATCTCATCTCCTCTGACAATAAGGATGAGACCACTTCATCAAACTTCAAGGCAGTTGTATTACTACTTATGGACACAACCATACTATCCCACAAGTCCGGTAAAGAACACAGTAAAATGATACACTTATCTTCATCTAAAATTTTAATATAAATAGATACTAACTGACTTACCACAGTATTGAAAGAATTCAAATTCTCTGCCACTGAGTCTCCATCTCTCACCCTTGGATTATACAACTTCTTTCTCAGGAATAGTTTATTTAGTAGGGACTTAGATTGATACAACTTCCCCAACTGATCCCATAAATCCTTGGTTGTAGCTTCCTCTGACATATTCAGTAATACTGAATCTGAGAGACACAGTCAGATTGTGCTCTTCGCTTTTCGATACAACTTTTTCCAGTCATCTGTTGAAGTTCTTGTAGGATCATTACCTGGATCCACCACAGTCCACTGATCTCTGTCCACCAAAAGATCTTCCATCTTGAGCTTCCACAACTGAAAATTTTTCCCATTAAACTAATCAATCTCCATTTTTTAATTGATTGCCATTTATTTTCACCTGAAAAATCAATACCACAGATCTCCCACTCTAACAAGGCTTATCACAGTCCCGAGCCAAACCCTTGACCACAAAGGCATCCCCCTGAATCCAACAAAGCTCTAATACCCAATGCAGATTTCAACCTTGTACAATATTTACTGCAAATAGATTTTCAGTAAAAGAACATAAAAGATACAATGGAAAATACAAACATTACACAGAGATTTTTCCCGTAGAAACCCAAACCAGGAAAACCAACATATTCTATATTCCTTCATAGCGCTACATTGTTTACAATACAATATACATATAGGAGCCAACGACATCCAAAAACCTACCCCAATGACCTGGATTAGTCAACAACCCTAATTCCTTAACTAGAAATATAAATCCATTGGCAAAAAACATGTGTCGAAAAATTGCCCAACAATGGACACGAAAATCGAGGCAACATGAAAAACGAGAAAACAATGCGACATGTTTGTCAAGGCAACAAAAATTTCTCGTGCAAATCATATAACACATACCCAAAAAATTTTACCCTCACCCTATTACTATAGTGACTAAAGTCCTCTTGAGGAATGTAGGCCTCCTTAAGTACTATGAGGAGGCTACATCCCTGAAGGGGCACTTCGGGTTCTTGGTGTAGTTGATTTGTCGATGGGATGTCGATCGACAGGCTTTCCATGTCTGTCATGATTAGTGGTACTAGCCCACTAAGGAGGATATATATTTTATCACTGGGCTATCCAGGAGAGGGGAGGATTTTCCCCAGTTCCCTGATGTCCCAATTGATATTGCAGTAGAGAGTCAACTCATGTACTCTCAGAGATATATTGGTGTTGATATACTTTCTCCAACTGAATTTCAGTTGTCTAGTGGATAGCTATGAATCACTTCTTTCAGTGCAAAGGAGGTTAGGTGTCTTTCATTGTTAGTGACGAGCATTGCACACTTTACCAGTGATGGGAAATGCATTAGTTGCACTCTTTTGTATTATGTTTATTCTTTGATACAAAGGCCACAATGTATTATATGGTTTGCCATTTTTTTGCAACATTTTTGTATAGCTCTAGATATATGTCGCGCTATGATACATGGGAGGTAGAGATTCCATTTTGCTTCATAGTTGTTTTGTTTATTTTTTGAGAGGTTTCCAGAGATGAGGCCTAGTTTTGTCTATTAGCCTTCTAGGCTGATGACTCAGGTGTGGATGCACATGTGGGGTGATATGATTCCCAAGAGGGGAAAACCAAATTTTCCAACCAAGATTTCCACTGATGCACTAGGCCTACTAGTCAGTGAGGCCGATCACATGTCCATGATGGTGCCATGTCCTTACATAGGGTTGGATTGGTGAGGATGTCTAAATATCCTATTCACATCGGATGAGCCAACAGATGCTGGAGGTAATATTAATGTTTTGTTTAAATTAATCTAGTTTCATTTTATTGTCTTACTTAATTAGAATAAAATTAATTCTAACACGTTATTTAACTTGTTTTATTAAATTGTTTAATGAAATTGTCTAGTTATTGTTGTGTACTATATATTTTGCAGATATTGGCATATTCCTTGGGGACGTTCCTCCTCCCCCACCAAATGCAGATGAGGAGATTCCTGTGGCCACAACAGGTCATGGTCCTCTGGTGCAGATACTCGACATGTGTCATAGGCTAGATACTAGATTTAGGTTGGAGTTGGGTGACCAAATCTGTGCACTTTTTGTTGAGGTGGGAGTCCTCCCTATGTTGATGCAAGAAATCAGGGAAGATCTTATTCTCTTGGAGCTTTGGAGGGAGATGACACACAATATGATGTGTACTCAACACCCAACTTTTTAAACATCTACTTTTCCTCTTCGTAGATATCGGGCAATACATTATCACTCAAAAGAACCTTATCTTTGAATAAACTGTAGTTAGTAGGAAATAGAAATGTACAATGTCACTTAGCGTTCATAAAAACAATCGTTTTTAATGTTGATTGTGTGACAAGATTTCTCAAAATATAAGGAACTTGATGTTCAGTTACCTCAATATTGCCGAGAAACATGTGCTTGACATGCCAAAATTTTCTTTGAAGTTGTACAGTAACATTGTGGTCCCCAGCTGGGTAGACATTGACCGACTAGGTTCAAAGAGAGGGGTGGAGGAAGTAGATTTCAGACTTTCAAAAAAGGTATCAGTGATATGAGAATCATCCCCTAACTCATTGTTGTAGAATGAATCTAACAAAATTTTCTCCATGGTAGGTGTATCCCGTAAATAATAATCCATACAAACCTATATTTTATTGACTCCATTGCCAACTTGTGAAGAACTACTATTGATGTAGTCATTCCTAATTGGTGAATATGGACGTAGTGGAAATTGAATAGGTCGTTGATTCAACCATTCTTGGTATGCTTCCTCTTCGAGTTGTTCTCTTATTGAAACCTTCTCTCGATTTGACATTGTAGTGGGTGCAATGGAAGATGATAGGTAGGTCACTCATCATCAAAATCCCGATTTAAAAAATATTGAACATTAGTACATCGATGATATTAGTAAGCACAATGAGATTAGTTTGTTCAAATTACATTATACCAAACAATTATTACCATCGTTGACCCAAGATTGTGGTTGGAGGATGACATGTTATAATTGGCAGGGTAAAGTGGTTGTCCATTTTCATCTACCAACTCCTTGTGGTATGTTGCTCCTGATAAGAGCTTTTGACGTTTTTGAACTGTTCAAATATTTTCTACATTTGAACCATATTCTAAATCAGGATCCTACAAATTTGGATACATTTTTATTCACATTGACATGGATAAAATAAATAAATTCAATTAGATAATAGAAATATAAATAAAATATGAACTTACTAGAGATGGAAAGGGAGAACTTCGCGATGGACTTTGATCAATATGGAACGGTATGGAATTTGAAGAATTGGCCATTTGATATTATAAGAATTTGGCCATGTGAGAGTGTGGGAGGGAGAGAGAGAGGATGACATAGAGGGGGGATAGTAAG